>OX123198.2:65415572-65591104 GCA_944739405.2 Euclidia mi | reverse complement strand
CGGACGGCCTTCGCCCGCTTGTAGTGATCAGAGCAGTGCTAGGCCGCGATGTATGGCGTCTAAGACTGTTCTGTTAGCGACAGCGCAAGTTATCGTATATGATGTTAATGGGCCGCACATGGTACGTTGTCTGCTAGATAGCGCGTCTCAGACCATTTTAATAATGTCTGAGTTGTTCAAACGCCTCGGATTGTGGAATAACTTTAAATATACGAACTCAATAGTCCGAGGGATCGGCGGTTCAGAAAAACATTGCAAGGGTTCCGTAGATATTACAATACATTCGCGTTTTGATAGAGACATTAATTTTAACATTTCTTCGCTTATCGTGGAGCGTATTACGGACACATTGCCAAACGCTAATGTGGACGTATCGCTTCTCACACACCTCGAGTCATTGCCGCTGGCAGACTCGGAGTTTGCGAATCCGGCAGACATTGATGTTTTGATCGGAGCCGCAATATTCCCGCACTTGCTACTAACTAAAGTGGTACGTAGTGAGCAAAATAACTTACCGCCCGCTATTGAGACGGTATTTGGGTATGTGATTATGGGTACCGTACCTACATTACATACTTCTCAATACGTTACGTCTTGCTGTTGTTCTGTTCTACCAGAAAACAATATTGATTCTCTTATCAAGCGATTTTGGGATCTTGAAGAGGTTACCGCACCGCCCTCGATGAGCCGTAAAGATCTCGAGTGTGAAGAACATTTCCGCGCTACCACTGTTCGTGACGACAGTGGCAGATACGTTGTGGCGTTGCCATTCTGTGGTGACCCTTATTCGTTAGGCGACTCGTACGGTGCTGCGCTCAGACGTTTCCATTGTTTGGAACGTAAACTTGATGCATCACTTAAGTTACGCAGCGCCTATAATGACGTCATTCGTGACTACATAGATAAAGGTTTCTTGAGTGTTGTTGTAAACAACGAGGGCAACTCACTGCCCTCATATTATATCCCGCATCACGGCGTAGTTCGCGAAGATAAAACCTCTACTAAACTTCGTGTGGTTTTAGACGCTAGTTGTAAGACTACATCGGGTCAGTCGATTAATGACATTTTGCATGCCGGCCCCAATCTACAGGGTGATTTATTTAACATCATAATAAAGTTTCGTCTTTTCCAAATCGCTCTGTCAGCTGATTGCCGCCAAATGTTTCTCAATATCGGCGTTCGCGAATCTGACCGTAGATTTCAACGGATCTTTTATCGTTTTGACAAGAAAGAACCTTTATCTGTGTATCAGTTCAATCGTGTTTATTTTGGACTCAAGTCTAGCCCATATCACGCGTTACGAGTTGTTCGCCAGTTGATCGCCGATGAAGGCGATCACTTTCCCGCCGCAGCGGCTGTTGCCACTTCCGCTTTGTACATGGATGACATTGCCTGTAGTGTCATATCCGCTTCGCTAGCAATTTAACTTTGTGAAGAGCTTATTCAGCTTTTCAAGCGAGGCCAGTTTGATCTTGTCAAATGGACAAGCAACTCTAAGGAGGTTCTCGCACGCATACCAGATTCTCATAAGGCTTCTCCAGACATTGAGTTTGAGAAGTCTGTACCGCATAAGGTTCTCGGTTTACGCTGGGACAAATCCTGCGATAGTTTTCGGTTTGACGTCTCACCACCAGATGATAAGTGCACCAAACGCACTATGCTGTCCACAGTGGCTCGACTATGGGACATAATGGGGTTTGTGGCTCCCACAATTTTGTACGCCAAGCTCTTGATCAAAGAACTTTGGCTATCAAAGTGTGAGTGGGATGAAACACCCCCTGACCATATTGTCGCCGCTTGGGGCCAGTTTTGTATTGAGCTTACCGCGCTCAATCAAGTTACTATTCCGCGTCATCTTGGGTTGGTAGATGGATGTACCATCAACTTAATAGGTTTCGCTGACGCCAGCGAGCGTGCTTACGGCGGAGTCGTATATCTGCAAGGCCGCATTGGTTCTAACTACTCGTTGCAGTTAGTTTGTGCCAAGTCTAAGGTCTCGCCTGTTAAAACCGTTTCAGTTGCGAGACTGGAGTTGTGCGCGGCCTTTCTGCTGTCTCAGTTGCTCCGCAAGGTTCAAAACACAGTTTTGCCCCATTGGGGTAATGCCCCACTACCCCATTAATAAAATATACGCATTTTCCGACTCCAAAGTAGTGCTCGCTTGGATTCATTCTTCTCCTCATCACTGGCAGACTTTTGTCGCCAACCGCTTTAGCAAATTGATTGAACTGGTTCCTGCTACTTGTTTCAATCACGTCGTGGGTATTGAGAACCCCGCAGATTGCTTGTCTCGTGGTGTCACTCCACTTAATCTTCTGCATCATCCATTGTGGCATCGTGGACCTTCTTCGATTTCCCATGATCCGTCAGAATGGCCCATGCAACCCTTTGACCACAGTGCAGAAGACGAAGATGTACCCGAACGGAAGTCTGTTTCTTATCCCGTGATTGCTGAGGTTGTGGAGTCTCCCATCTATGCACTCGCACTACGCATGTCATCATGGTCTAAGTTTCACCGCGCCATCGTTTATGTCTATAGGTTTCTTAGGCACCTACCTAATGAGACTTTTGTATCAAGTACTGATATCAAATTCGCAGAATGTAAGTTACTACGAGCTGTACAGGCTGTTCATTTTAGTAACGACATTCAAAATTTGAAAGACAATGTACCTTGTTCTCCCGCTATCCTTAGACTCAAGCCGTTTCTCGATGAACATGGCGTTATACGCGTTGGGGGTCGTCTGTCGAATTCGGATGAACCTTATAACTACCAACATCCTTGTATTCTGCCGCGATATGATCATGTTGTCGACTTTCTTGTTGATTTTTATCACAAGAAACACCTCCATGCCGGTCCAGAGTTGCTTATGTCCTTACTTAGGCATAAGTATTGGATTTTAGCCGCTCGACGAATAATTCGTCACAGAATACATAAATGTAACGTCTGTTTCAAATTTCGTCCGCGTCCGACTTTCCCTCCCATGGCCGATCTCCCTAGCCAGCGCGTCAACCAGGTTGCTAAAGCGTTTACACACACCGGTTGCGATTACGCAGGACCACTGCAGTATACGCCAGTGCGTGGTCGAGGTGTTAAAAGCCGTAAAGCCTGGCTATGTATTTTTACATGCTTAACGACGCGCGCTACGCATATTGAAGTTGCGACAGATTTAAGCACGGTGTCATTCCTGGCAGCCCTTAAACGATTTCTCTCACGGCGCGGCCCTATACAGTGTTTGTACACGGATAACGGCACTTGTTTCGTGGGCGCAAGCTCTTATTTACGCAACCTATATAAGTTTCTCAGGGAAGAATATCGTACTTGTCTTCAGGAAGAACTTTCCATAAATCTTATTGACTGGAAGTTTATTCTACCAGCATCACCACAATGTGTTCCACATTTTAATTAATTACTTGTAAATAGTAAATAAGAACATATATAATACTTAAACAAATATGCAGTAACTAAATTAAGTGCTGTAGTTGGTTCGGCGATACAAAGAAACCGTAGGTTCTAGGCGACTTGGAGAAGGAAATGGACTGTATACAAAGGATGGCGATATTCTAATGATGAGGGGCACTTACCTTGTACGTCAGTCCTCCTTCCTTGCAAATGGCAACCTCCTGGTGTTTTCAGGATGAAGCTGCTTGATTCACTCCACTACACAAATCACTTTCACTTGCGAGCGGTTTTGTATAAGCGGTAATAATTATAGCGGGAGTGGCGCGGTGTGGTACGATATGGCGGCCACGTATTTTGCGAATCGAAAGTTCTAGACTGTTTCTCGCGTCGACGATCGCGGCGACCAATCCGCGTAAGGCGTGCCCCTCCTCGGGAATGGGAGACAGGGACGGAAACATGGTATCGCTTGCACTAGACAAGCAAGCGTGGAACGATTGACGTTGATGCGATTAGTTATAGATAGGAAGGTAGATGGCGCTACCATATCCCCCCGGCTCTAAAGGGTTGCTTTTAAAAAAAAATAGAATTGAACTTAGCTATGTTGGGTGTACTACGTTACGTTACGTCCGCGCGTGCGTGCCGCCCGCGCGGACGGATGGATGTCGTACACAACGATATCTCATTCTGAATCGTCGGAGGCGCAGTTATCGTAGCCTGTACCTGCGACGTAAGTGTGTCAAGGTTTAGCTTGACAACGGGTTACCTTTATCGAAGTGAAGCAGAGAATGATGTTTTTGATTGCATAAGCGACACTTTGTCTTACTAGAACAATTACTTGTTTTATGTTTTATGCTTAAACAATTAATGCAAGCTTTGTTATCTTTTACGCATTTAAAACGAGCGGTTGGATTCAAATTATCGAAGGCGGGACACTTGTATAAATGGTCGTGCACTATATTACTGCACAGACTCTTCTGTGAATTAATTTTATTAGATTCCGAGCATGTTACATAAGATTGTGGATTAGGGACCGAGTTATTATTACTATTTCGCGATTTATTCAACCTTTGTTTGTTGCTGTTAGTGTTAGACGGGCCAGGTGAACCAGACTGCGTATTATGAAATATTCGACACTGATCTTTGATGAACGAAATCAAACTATCTAGTGTAGGTATTTTATTATTGCGTTCCGACATCTCGAAAGCACGAATTGTATCAGTGTCAAACTTTTTTAAAGCGATTTGAAGCAACATAAAGTCGGAAAGATCTTCTAATTTTAAGTTCCTAAGAGAATTAACCGCAGTTACGAAGTTATCAATAAACAGCTGGAAATTCGCGACAGACGCGTTGCCGGACAGTTTGAGATTTAAAGCTTGGTCAAAGTAAGTAGACGCCAGGACGCGAATGTCCTGATATCTATCAAGTAGTGACTGAAATATGACCTGATAATTCTCAGCACTGGGTGTGACACCTGCAAATACGGACTGGGCCTTCGGTGACAGTTTACCTATTAAATAGTAAAACCTGTCAGCATCTGTCAGAGAACCATTATCGTGCACTGTAGACTTAAAACTCGCATAGAATAACGGTCAATTTCGTATATCTCCGTCAAACGACATAATCTCGATTGGCGGTAATTTCGGCTTGCAAGCCGCGGCAACGGGCTGAGCCGAACATTTACCCTCCAATTGCGATTGTATACGCTTAATAATACAATAAAGATCTTTGAATGAGGTGTACGCCTGATAATTCGGTTGTTCATCAGGATTGATAGAAAGTAATCTTGCGTTATAATCGTCTAACAACTTATGAAAATCTGCTCGAATACTAGGTATCTACTGTCATACAAGAACTGAGAAATGCTTCGCTATTACTGTCAGAAATAGAGGCGGTTTTTGAACGCTCGTATATGTTTTAAATGCGCTCAAATAAAATATTGCGTTTTGCTTCTAAGATTGTCATCTCTTTGTCTTCCGACACGCGTGACTTCTTTTGTTGTGACATGCTTACGTAAGTATAAGCTAATGAGACCGAAACAAAATAAGAATATCTAATGTACCTATTATTTTACCTAAGTAGGCTAAGTAGGCAACACTTTAGAGCTGTGGAATTAAAAGTTGCTCAAAATATGAGATTTACAAGACAACTATGATAGTTCCAGAAATAATAATTGAGTAAGTAGGTAGCTACATAAAAGTTTACCTACTGATGCGGGCGGAAACAACCATGTGACGGTTATGTGAATAGATTAGGAGTATAGCTAGATGCTATAACTGCCTAGGTATAGATACGATATAACGTATAAAAACGTAAATGGATCCGGCTCGAAGGACCAAAAAAATGGTTCGGCGATACAGCGAAACCGTAGGTTCTAGGCGACTTGGAGAAGGAAATGGACTGTATACAAAGGATGGCGGGTTTTAGTCGCCTAGGATTGGATAAAGGAAGAGGATGTGGAAAAGGATTGTGAGTGGGTATAGGATATTCTAATGATGAGGGGCACTTACCTTGTACATCAGTCCTCCTTCCTTGCAAATGGCAACCTCCTGGTGTTTTCGGGATGAAGCTGCTTGATTCACTCCACTAAACAAATCACTTTCACTTGCGAGCGGTTTTGTATAAGCGGTAATAATTATAGCGGGAGCGGCGCGGTGCGGTACGATATGGCGGCCACGTATTTTGCGAATCGAAAGTTCTAGACTGTTTCTCGCGGCGACGATCACGGCGACCAATCCGCAAAAGGCGTGCCCCTCCTCGGGAATGGGAGACAGGGACGGAAACATGGTATCGCTCGCACTAGACAAGCAAGCGTGGAACGATTGACGTTGATGCGATTAGTTATAGATGGGAAGGTAGATGGCGCTACCAGTAGTAGTCTTCTAATGTGAATCTTGTTTAACAGGAGCACCCACTTACGCCTTATAATGTAGGCAACTCGCGATCATGTTCAGAACTATGGTGGAATGGTGAAAATGTATGTTACAGAAAGTGACGGTATATGAATACACGAAAATTACAATAACGTTAGTATCCAGCCCATGATAACGAGTTATCTTCATCTAACACTGTAGCAAATTTTAATAAAATTTGTGGAACAGCAATGAAAATGTAAATGTAGTAAGTTGAATGACCTAATAATACATGAATATTAAATTAATAGAACTACAGATATTATATAAAAAAAACAAAACTGAAAAGCAAGGTATCTATATAAATTCAAAAATTTTATTTAATTCAAATCTATGTATTCATTTTTTTTTAATATATAGATTATGGTTTGTTAAGTGATGAAGGCTCTTCATCTAATTCTCCATAAATAGTCGCAAGACATGTGAACTCTGACAGTTTCTGTGTTTGCCCTTGACCCACGCCTAATAGCAATCAATCTCTATGACTTGGCCAGCATGGTAAATCTAAAATATGATAAAATACATTATACGTACTTGCTATATTGGTTACATTAATAGCGATCTATACTGTGTCAGTTCCTATACCAGGCAAAATAAACACAACAAAAGAGTTAAATTACTCGTAGAGTTAAAGTGCACAGAATGCGGGATCGTTATTAGTCACGCTCGTGCTCACAACACGTCGTACGTCACCGCAGCGGGACAGTGGACCAACACACAGACAAATAAAGTAAACCGCACGGTTAACTTTATTTGTATACAATACTCTCCTCATAGTGGGAACCCGTGTCCAGCTGTGGGACAGTATACCCTATACATAGGGTGGGCTGATGATGATACAAATCCTTCTACTATTATGAATGAGAGAGTTTGTGAGGATGGAGGGCAAATGTATCTTTCTTTTGCGAGCAAAACGTGTTGAATTGATTTTAATGATTATTTGCAGGCGTAAAGCTTAATTAAATACTTTGGACAGGAAACGAGACACATGAATTAGAATAGCACAGGCTACCTTGGTTATTGCGAGCCGAGGAACAGATACATGATATAGTGTTATAATACTCAATTCATGTTATGATAACAAATTCTTATAATTGATCAAATTAAATAAACACACGTCAGTTATGCTAACACGTAATTGTGACTTATTTTCGCTTGTAAGAATATAGGAAATCTGACGAACTGAAATAACTAGTTGTTTACGCACCACTTCTTTCAGAGAATTCAGCTCATTAGATCCCACTCAGTAAAACATATTTTATAAGACGAGTACAAGAAATAATCCTGAATTTAGAGCATATATAATCAATGTATAACATACAAAGAAGAATGACCAGACGATACAAACATTAATTAAACAGTGAGACATGTTTATTTAAGATAGCGCACTTACTAGACCAGTCCTGTACGGTGCAGTTAATACGTATATTACTAGCTGGTGCATAGTGTAATTTTACGTAGAAACTCTTCAACACGCTGCTTAAACAACTCGGAAATTTAGAATCATATTATAATGTATAAGTGTTTATTATATTTTTATTCTGTACATAATATTATTTATTAAAATATCATGAATTAAAATACATTTAGAGTCTTGTTACAACAAACCTAAACCATTAATTTCACGTAACACGTGCTTAAATAGCGAGTGTCACTACACACACATTTACACACAAGTGACATCACAGCGGGCACAGTGGCGTGACAGCGTGACAGCACGACATCACGCGGGCTCAGCGGCGTGACAACGTTATTTGCGCTCCGTCATGCTCGCGACCACGGCGGGATGCGACCGTGACGAGTGACGCTGATGTGTGGTTTAGCGAGACAAGGATTTGCCTGTGGAAAAGTACATTTCAAACTGATAGTATACGTTATATTAAGTTTGATAACACTAGGCGTGCTTGTACTTTCCATTCTACATTTGGTGGTATGCATGAGGAAATATAATTTTTCTGTATCCAAACCTTGGAACGCTTTAGAGAAGGTCAAATTAAACTGATATGAATGTACTTTTGACTGAAATAATGATGATGATGAATATGATGATGGATCCCCAGGGCTTATGTATACACCCTGGATTACACTGACATTTCCTGATAGTCTTCTAATATCTGCCACAATATACGATATTCTTATGAAGTAAAAAGTGGCAAGTTAAACCACCATTCTACTCTAACATTCAACATTGAAAACCGTGCAAACAGATTTACTTCCCTCAAAAAATTTTAGATTTCTTAGAAAAGATTCATGTGCTCTATAACCAGTTAAGCTTTTGTGCGACAAAGGCGAGATTTTATCTGAATAATAAAACGATTCTTTTCTTCAAGGATTTATTTTACGTT
Source organism: Euclidia mi (assembly GCA_944739405.2). NCBI lineage: Eukaryota > Metazoa > Arthropoda > Insecta > Lepidoptera > Erebidae > Euclidia > Euclidia mi. Next base: position 65,582,450 of record OX123198.2, on the reverse strand, counting down.
ACCTATACTATTTTTTAAAAGAGATTGCTCAAGTTATACCTTTGTTACGAAAGTTTTGAAAAACTTTATCGCTTGGATTTACATATTTTTCTAAGCACGGTGTGGAAATTTTTGGAGATTACTCATTTTTATACATGATCGTTGTTACTTGACCCATAAGGAAATATTTAACAAATTATTTGCTTCGCTAAGTATACTACTGTGAAGTGACACATAATTAGGACTATCAATAGACAAAGTTATTTGTTTATGCAAAGCACAAAGTAAGATCTTAAAATCAATGTGATGCTCAAATTTAGATAGCCTAAAAGTAGGTTTTATGACCTACAACGAAATCGCACGATACTGGTATATCACAATTTTATACACATTTAATTGACAAAATACTTCACATTTTTTAACGGACTTTTATAGCGAGTAACTTACGCATACGCTATAAATACGTACTTAACGGCTGTAACACTATACAACATAAAAACCTTTTTCTAAATACTCAATATAACTTTTAACAACTAGAACTGCGCAAAACTGCATAATATATCTGCATCTACTAAGTAAACGAGCATTTGATGAGACACGGTGTATGAGAAACTAAGCACGCTATCAAACCGACGGTATTGTTCCTTTCTAATAATGTTTTTCTTCTCGCTAAACGTTATTGTTATTGGAAAGCCTTCATTTTAATTGTTAATACACGGATAAACTCCTCAAAAACAAAACTGTGAACGTTCTAACCCCGTAATTATATTCAAATACTATTCATTTATTCAAAGACCTTTTGGTGGCCGGCATCAGCTGTTTATCGCGCAAGATAAATATTTAAAAGTAAAAATATTTGAAGGGTTTAGCAAGAGTTTGTAACTCGTAGTTTTACCTAAATAAATACAATTTAGAGTTACTTGATAAAGCGACGCTAGATAGCCTATTAACCCCGTTGCATTTCATAGCTTAATATTGGTTGAGCTGTTTTATGTTCTCTATAAAAGTTATATTATAGCCATTTATCTTCAACGATCCTAATTTTTTGCCGACTATCTTCGAAAGATGACTCTTTGAAAGTCATTTATACTAAATAAATGGAATCAGATAAATAATTAAGCTATTACTTAGCTATCAATCTGGTTACTAGATTAATATGCATTAATCATACAAAAAGTTTGTGTACAATATCGGTACAAGGTGCCTTACAGTCCAGTGATACTCAATAAAATGCAGTACCTCAGAGCGAGACAATTTATTCATTAACACAGCTGGCCTTTTATACCTTATCGTGTAACGAAACTATAGCGCGATCTAATTCGATCCCAATGCCATCTATCGAGCGACGGGTCAACAAAACAAACCTGTAGTCAACAAGACATGATTATAAACACAATATAATTTGTGTTGATTAATTAGATTTTATTTGTTTTAATTAGATTTGTATTAATTAGATTTTATTATTATTAAATACCAGTGCCGTATAGCGTTGGGATCGAACATATTCCGAACATTCCGCCCACCAAAGGGATTATTCTCTTTAGTACCGCCCACCATGACCTAACTCAGCAATTATAGAAACAAGAACAGTGGACTGTATACACATTATGGCAAAACTTTAAATAATCGGTATACTTAAAACATTTGCTTGGAGGTATAGCGGAATGACAAATAAGCTAGACATAATACACTGTTAAAATAAGATAACATTACACGAATTACAGGCTGCAATACAAGCTGTTGTATAAAGTAAAAAAACTAAATCTAAAAAACTTTATACAACCATAATAGCTGCGATGAAAATGAACTAACCTTAGTTTATCACAATTTAAAAACTATACAGTTGTGCCATATAAACACAAAAAACACATGAAAATTCTTAACCAAGTCTAGAACACATGACATAACCTATTCAGTAACAGGTAGCAAACATAACTTTGAAGTTGGACGTTTAATCGTAGTATCCTTACAACGAACAGTGACAACCCGCGTCAAATTATCCTTTCCCGGATGCAGCTGCAGTATCTTACCGTACAACCACTTAGCTGGAGGTAAGTTGTCTTCTTTTATTAGAACTATATCTCCTATCTTAAAATCAGGAATCTGCGAAGTCCATTTCTGTCTTTGAAAGAAATGGGTTAAATATTCCTGTTTCCATTTACGCCAAAAATGTTGCACCATACGTTGTACCAACTGCCAACGCCTTAACGTGCTTATTGTAGCATCTTCATAATTATAGTCCGGTGGTACGACCAATGGATGACCTACCAAAAAGTGACCAGGGGTCAAGGGTGTTGGATCTTCAGGATCGCTACTGCCTTGAGACAAGGGCCTAGAATTTAGGCACGCCTCTATTTGTGAGAGCACGGTTGACATCTCTTCAAACGTGAGCGTAGAGTTACCTAAAATACGCTTCAAATGATGTTTAACCTCTCGAGCGCCCAAACGTCAAATGTCATATAATCGATAAGCGCCCACCTCAAATTTAGCATATGTATGAAAGTTGGCAGGCAGCGTTTAAATGCCGATTTCGACGTTTATTTACTTCAGAACACTAATCAATACATATTTATCTAGAATCTACATGAAATTTGCTTAATTGTGTATATATAATTAACTAACTTTGTGAACAAGCGTAAGTAATTCAAACGGATTTATCAAACAAATGTGTAAAATACATGTTATTGTAGAAAAATGAATGTATTGACCAATTTGAGGCATTCATAGTGGTAGGAAAATTCTAATAATATTATTTATGAGCTATTCTATTAATTGAAATACATAAAATAAGAAATATATGGAAAAAAATTGATTTGGAAGCGTAATAGTGTAAGCACGCCTCGAAGTGTACTAACAGCTGATGAGTTTAGCTGACTGTTTGTTTTTACTGACGTTGAAAATAAGCATTTTTATTGCATAGATCTGTCAATCGTTTCATACGCTTCAAAATGGTATACATTGAAAAGAGACAAACATTGTTTTGGCGTTTCATTTGAACATTATAATAATAATAATAAAATAAATAATAAAATTTTATTCACCAAAAATACAGAAAGTATAAATTCAAGCAATAGTATTCTAATAAGTATAACTCTTAAATTTGAACATTGAATGGAACAAGTACGAGACCACCGTATAACGGTCGGCGGGCGCTTATCGGGGGTAAAGGTGTCCACCGTAAAACGGTGGCTTGGCGCTCGAGAGGTAATAAACATTTTAGAGTAACGTCGTAATAATCTTTTGTCAGTTTGTGCACATGACAATATCAGAAAGGCTATTTACAGATCGCTTCAGTAAGACCAGTAAAAAGTATTAAATAAGCTTGTAAAGCGAAATTTTCCGAAACTTAGTTAAACTATTCTTGATTGTGTAATGGTGTTACTGGCTACACCAAATTAAATAATAATATATATTGTCCATAGATTGCATACTTGTTTCCACATGTGTTTGTCTTATCGCTACGATGGCGCCAACGTTATGCAATTAGTAAACTCATAAATTCCAAGAGTTTGTCAAATTTATAAGTATTATGTGACAGGCATACGAGTAAAGAAATAGCCATAAAATATGAGAAAATATTGGCACTGTCGTGTACACATGCGGTATAGTTGACATACATACATAGACTCACGCCTGTTTCCCCGAAGGGGTAGGAAGAGGCATATTAAACGCTCACTTTTCGCCAGTGTTTTGATCCCACGTAATAGGTGGCAAGCCTATTGCCGCTTATCGGGATATTTTGTTTGCCAGAGCCTCGTCCGTTGATCGGCAGGTGCACCACTTGCAGGTAAGGTTGGCTTGGGACCCTAAGTTCTTGGTGGGAACCCTATGCACCTATGGTATAGTTGAGGATCATAAAAAAGGGATCAACGATAAGAAACGGACACTGTCAGGTAGTAAGGATTCGAGAGGCGTTACGTTGTTGGTGTTTGACTGGACAGTCGGGTCTTAGGAGGCGGAGCTAGTCAGGTCCCAGGACAGCGTGACGTGATAGTTGGGGAAGGACGGGGCAGTCTTAGGACGCGAAGGTTGGTAGATCTCGGGCACGCGTAGCGTGGTAGTTTAGGCAATACTGAAAGAGCGGGGTTTCGGGAGGCAGTGGGTTTTGAGGCGCGAGAGAGATCGGACCTGGCCTAGCGCGAAAGAGGTGTTCGGTGTTGGTCGATAATTAGTGTTTAGTGATATCGAAGAACAAGGCGAGCAGCTTCAAGAGAACGTGACCAGCACAGGGCAAGGGGTAAGTTTGGCAACGCAGCTAAAAGTCCGGTGAGTGTCTGTTATCCAATCTACTGTAATTTATTGTATGAACTGTATAACATTAATAACTATGTTGTGTATCCATGTCTATATCACATTATATATATCCCAGGCTGACTAAAATATAAAGTTCTCTATGAGATATTGTACATAGTTAAATTACTAATAACCGCGTGTAACATTAGTAGTGGTTCGTACCTTGTTGATGATGGATGTGAAGACGAGCGATGTATGATGGGAGTCTCCGTATTTGCGATCAGTTGGTAGAATGCAGGACTTTCACAATCGCTGTCTAAACCTGCGTGCAGGCCAGTACAGAGCAGCTGACAAGGTTTAAACGAGCGAAAGAAGAGCCACCTGTCGGTCACGCGGTATCCCGTAAGTCCTGGCGGCTAACCAGGCGGCGATTGTAACGAGAGCTTCCCTGTAAACTATGCGAGATGGCTTAATTGACTATATTTGTGTGGGCTTCAATGTTGTGACTTGCAGCAAGGAGGCGTTTTGGGACATCAGTTCTGAGACTGTTACGATACGTTCAATACTATACACTGGATATCGCTGGAATACTCGGCGCCGATAATACTATATGACTAATATACCTGGATCATATTCTTCGTCTCCCTGGAGCTGCCGTCTCTGAGATACGCTGCCTTGTACTCAAGTACCAATATGCGAAGCATGAATATATGGAGAGTGATTTTGTGATGACAAGCCAATACTAATGAATCGCTATCTTTAGTATTTTGATGTCCATCTTTCATTCAATTATAAGCGTTTACGTTTGGTAAATGCTGTCTGTAGAGGAATATGAATTGTATTGGACGAATTCCATAGCTCCTGCGCGGGCGAGGGGCGTGGGAATCCTGGCAACAAATTGCTTGGCAGGCTGAATTTGATATTATAAACCCAGTTAGTAAGAAAATTAAAATTTTAATCAGCCTGGGGTCCATAGGATTCCGTTACATTTGGTGCCGTGACAAGGATCCTCGTCACAAAATGTTCTGATTCACTTCAGAACAACGAGGAAGAACTAAAGAGTTACTACACAAACACAACGTAGAAAAATACAAACACAACGTCGAGAAATAACAATACACAACGTACAACTTGTTATTTAATAATCGATAGACGATCATGTTCATTTCAGAAAGACGAAATGATATTTAAGTCACGGCAATTATCTCAATATTTAATAGTCCGAGGGGGGCGATATTGCGCCTAAGTGCCACACTTTCACTTGTGTTATTTATTTTTATGGCGCTATGGTTCCTCTTATAATATCGCTGTATCTTGAATGTAAACATATAACTGACTACATATGTTGAAACGTTTTACATAAATGCTGCTCATGCGTGTCATTTACACTGTATGTCGAGTTCGAGTCTCGACAGTTGTTATATTATTTGGTACATAGAAATGCTTTTCATAAAACGCGGCAATCATCTTAATATTTAATAATCGGAGGTGGGCTCTCTCGCACGTGCTGTTTATTTTAATAGCACTTTGGTTCGTCTTATAACATCGCTGCATTTCTAAAGTAATCATATAATTGGCTACGTAGATTCACCGCTTTACATAAAGCTCATGCGTGTCATTTATACTATATGTCGAGTTCGAGTCTCGACAGTGGTTATATTATTGGCTACAGAAAATGCTTTACGTTTAAATATCTCGAGTTCGACTCTCGATAATAAGCATATTATTGGTTATAAGCACTTGCGTATCAGGTTCGCTGTTGGAGTCCGATTTGTGATGCAGACTAGCGATGGTTAGAACTAATTTTGGATAAGGAAAGAGAAGGATTTAATATTATATAGATTATATTTATAGGATATCTGGTGTAGGACATTAACATGGCTTGAGATTAATGTATAACGCACACCAGAATATTCCGTGGAACACCTAGGTGTAGTTAAATCAGGTTAGACTCCTGAGCAATGTCCGTGTTTGATAACTGTATACATACACATACATATCGTCACGCCTTTTATTCCCGAAGGGGTAGGCAGAGGTGTATTTCTACACCCACTTTTCGCCAGAAATACTTTAGTCCCACGTAATAAGGGGCGAGCTTATTGCCGTACCGGGCACATTTCCAGACTCCGTGGTGCTACTGAGAATTTCGTGACAGAAAAACCCAGTAACACTGCCCGACCCAGGAATCGAACCCGGGACCTCCCGATCCCACGCGCACATTTATGCCGCGAGACCAACGAGGCAGTCAATATAACTGTATATAATAAGAGGGAATTATTTAAGGATGTATAATATTTTGTTGGAGTTGCGGGACAGGAATTTATTACACTACTGAAATAGCAGGTTCGACTCCTGTCGCTATGATATTTTGGAATGTTTTCAACAAACTTACTGAAATAGCGCTTTAGCTACTCGTTATTATCTGACTGAGTTTTCACTGAATTTAGTGTAAGTAGTTGCTATTGTCAATAGTCAGAAGGTAAGGTATGAAAATAATAAGTCCAATTTAACACCAATTAACAAACTTATTTATTGGTTATAACGCGTACAATTATAGACGCGGCTCTATCTTGTGCCCTACGGGTAGCGACTGAATTCTAAACGGAGTGGTTGGCGACGCGAGCTCCGAATAAGCTCACTCAGCAAATATTATAACAATGTGTCGCCACAGCGCGTTCGACTCCTGTTGCCACGATATTATAAAAATGTTTTCAACAAACTTACTGAAATAGCGGGTTCGATCCCTGTTGCTACTAATTTCAAAATGGTTTCAACAACCGTGTTAAATTACGAAATCTAGTAATCTTATGCATACGCGTTCTTTGGCTTGTCCATCTATTAGTTTATTACATTGGTTGAGTTGAGACTCTACAGAATGCATATGGTTTTGTATTAATGAAGTGTACACGAGCTTTAATTGAGAAAAGGATTATTCTTAGGTCATATATTACTGATATATGACCTAAGACTAACTTAGTTTTCTAACGTGTTAGTAAGCAGATAAGGGTAATATTTGTCCACTGCAGTATTTTGGTATACTTTATAATTGCTCTATGTTCGATTCCTGAGCATTAGTGAAATTCGGCAGATATTATAGGTACTCATGTACCTAATAATCGGCTTTATAGAAGACGTACAATGTGATTAAAAAAATAAATTGGGTTCGATTCCCAAACATACAAAGAAGGCATACTATGGTTGAACAGGAAATTATTTTGTTAATTGTTGTTATTATATCAGGAAATAATACTTCGCCGATAATGTGCGTCTGGAGCTGGGTTTATTGACCATTGTTTTAAAATTGTTGCCCAAACTAGAAAGGCAATGCAATAGGCCAACATCTGGTACATGTTGTTTCAAAATTCCAGCGGGATAAAACAAACAGGGAAATAAATTTAAGATGTTTATTAGTTAAAAGAAAGAAGGCTAGAAAGGAACTATTGTAAAGCTGAATGGATGAAATAGATATTCTACACGGTCGTGTTAATTCTAAACATCAGTATTATACCTAACTGCTACAGTTTAGGCTATCTCAGAATTGGGTTTAACTGAGTATTTACAATACGTATTCTTCTGTGTTACAATGTGACTACCAGTGGCAATGATGTATGTATTTGTTATGTCTGGTATGTACACATACCTTTTAAGAGCGCTCAATGTATCAGGGTTCGAGTCCCGGGTTTACTTAGAGTTTGACATTGAGTTCATATTTCTCATCAGATTCGAGAGGTTTGTAAGTAGTACTGTATGCAAACAATGTCTTGAACTAGACTCATAGACATAATTTAGCTCTATCGTGTAATATTCGTAAGCAGCTAACTTGATTCTGGAGTTCAAATAAAAATACTTAACATTTTGTTGCTAGACTCATGCAAAAATACTTATTACGCATCCGTACTGAAAAATATTAATTGATGATCCGCATCACATCTTCTAATCATCTGTTAGTTTGTATCCGGGTTTAGTACTCAAACAGAAGTCGTATATTATATGACTAATCTTGGGGACTTGATACTCGTGCCATTTCATTTAAAATTCCAGGACCCTACGTCATCTTCCACACACACTACCACACGTGATGTTGCGACCCTGGAGCTGTGAGGACAAAGCAGCGGCTATCCAGTAAAGTGCAAGACAGCTGTAGTATGCGTCGAAGGACATAACTCAAATTGGATCATCTTACACAGAGTTAAGTGTTCATTATCTTTACTAACTATAAACGCGCACATTGAGTAACTTCAAGCAAGTGGCCTTCCTCTGATCCGATCTCTCAGATATACGATATTAAACGAAGGTTTAAGTTACATAGGCCCTTATGTGTGTCGTTCGCTATATAGAACTTTTCTTTATGACATAATATATTTGGCAACTGCATCCAACTGCACGAGTAATAATAATAATTGTTATTTACGTGAACCAAAATCAGAGCCCTAATAATGAAGCAGATATCATGTCGATACGCTTGATGAGCCGAATGAAGAACTGATTGGAGCGGCCATCTCGCCGGACGTTGTGGGTTCGATCCCCTGCGTACAATTTCTAGCTAAATGGAAATAATTCCTAGTGTGTGGCTGAATTGAGAATATTTCAGTTGTAGGGACTGTCAAGCTATCGGCTGGGGATAACGACTGCTGCACTATACTATGGTTTACAACTATTAAGCTCATTATATAAAACTATTGCAACTACTTGTCTGTCCATTTTGATAAGACTAGTGTCTTATACGAGTGTGTGCGAACTATTTCAGCCACTGTTACCTGACGCTATCTTCACCCGCTACTGAACCCGATTTCAACGAGTGGGAATGGCGAATCAGGTACCTTGATCATACCACGCTGCCCGTTTATCAAGAAGACATCTGGTATGTACACTTCCATTCTAAGCATGGATAGGATGTCTTATAGATTATACTACTATTATGAGAATTTATTGCTAAATAAAACGCTTAATAAATTTGGCTTATTGGAATACATAATAGGTTACGGGCAACTGGCGATCTCGGTTATGTGCGCTAGTTCTAATATAAAGTTTTGGTCTGGTAGGAGAAGTAGTACATAAACGGATTAGAATAAGCTTTTCGATTATTTCTCATAAACTTTAGATGGTAAACGAGGTTGAAGCAACAACTGCAATTAGATTCCTATAAGTGTCAATGTTGTCATAGTATAGGGATGGGCGGAGTATAGTTAGTTAGTGTATCGTACGGTGGCCTTAGAAAGGGTATAGTAGGGTTATTATTATCAATCAACTATAAGTTAGGATAAGTGTTGTAAGCAGTGGTTATTTATTGGAAGCTGTATGATACTTGCCGATAGTTAATGGTGGAACACCAGATGCAGTTTTAACTGGCGTACTCTAATACATATGCTATTGTATCTGTAATGAAAGCTCATACGCTATGAGTCTACGCGTCTGATTTTCAGAGGGGGGAATGTAATGGTGTTGCTGGCTACACCAAATTCAATAATAATATATATTGTCCATTGATCGCACACTTGTTTCCACATGTGTTTATCTTATCGCTACGATGGCGCCAACGTTATGCAATTAGTAAACTCATAAATTCCAAGAGTTTGACAAATTTATAAGAATTATGTGACAGGCATACGATTAAAGAAATAGCTATAAAATATGAGAAAATATTGGCACTGTAGTGTTCACATGCGGTATAGTTGAAGATCATAAAAAAAGGGATCAACTATAAGAAACGGGCAGGCAGTAAGGATTCGAGAGGCGTTACGTTGATGGTGTTTGACTGGACAGTCGGGTCTTAGGAGGCGGAGCTAGTCAGGTCCCAGGACAGCGTGACGTGATAGTTGGGGAAGGACGGGGCAGTCGGTCTTAGGACGCGAAGGTTGGCAGATCTCGGGCACGCGTAGCGTGATAGTTTAGGCAATACTGAAAGAGCGGGGTTTCGGGAGGCAGGGGGTTTTGAGGCGCGAGAGAGATCGGACCTGGCCTAGCGCAAAAGAGGTGTTCGGTGTTGGTCGATAATTAGTGTTTAGTGATATCGAAGAACAAGGCGAGCGGCTTCGAGAGAAAGTGATCAGCACAGGGCAAGGAGTAAGTTTGGCAGCGACGCACCTAAAAGTCCGGTGAGTGTCTGTTATCCAATCTACTGTAATTTATTGCATGAACTGTATAACATTAATAACTATGTTGTGTATCCATGTCTATATCACACCATATATATCCCAGGCTGACTAAAATATAAAGTTCTCTATGAGATATTGTACATAGTTATATTATTAATAACCGCGTGTAACATTAGTAGTGGTTCGTACCTTGTTGATGATGGATGTGAAGACGAGCGATGTATGATGGGAGTCGCCGTATTCGCGATCAGGTGGTAGAATGCAGGACTTTCACAATCGCTGTCTAAACCTGCGTACAGGCCAGTACAGAGCAGCTGACAAGGTTTTAAAGAGCGAAAGAAGAGCCACCTGTCGGTCACGCGGTATCCCGTAAGTCCTGGCGGCTAACCAGGCGGCGATTGTAACGAGAGCTTCCCTGCAAACTATGCGCGATGGCTTAATACGTTTTAATTGACTATATTTATGTGGCTTCAATGTTGTGACTTGCAGCAAGAAGGCGTTTTGGGACATCAGTTCTGAGAATGTTACTATACGCTCTACTATAAGGGGCTGTAAGGGGTATGGAACTAACATCTTTGCCATCCCAAATGTCAACCTCACCTGCTCGTGTTACACCCTGCTGACCAACGGACGAGGTTCTGGCGACCAGAGTTCTGGCGGAATAACCAGACAACCGCTATGTACAGGATAAAATTTCTGTACCCGGAACTATCAGCTATCCTGGGGGTTTCCCTACCTCAAACGGTAGGTTTTTGTACGTCAGATGGCAATCGGTACTAAATTAATAAACCCAAACAATTCGCCAAATTTATAAGAACGAAAATGGACAGGTTACATAACACTTTAAGGATAACGGATAGGGCGTCGCCGCGAAACGACGCGCAGACATATCGCCCTACATCTGCGAACAGTGTGCAAGGGCTACCGAGTCACGGACGGGCTCGGCTAACGATGTTAGTCCCAAATTGTAACTCAAAAGTCCGCTTCGCTACCTTGAATGTTGGAACATTAACGGGGAAGACTAAAGAACTTGTTTCACTCTTCAAGCGTAGAAAGGTAGATTTCGCATGTCTTCAAGAAACAAGATGGACTGGTGCAAAAGTCCGTAACATCGGAGAGGGTTATAAACTTATGTATGTAGGAGCTAAGCATGGGAGAAACGGTGTAGCAATCGCTGTCAGTGCCGAACATCTCGATAACATCTTAGAGGTAAATCGAATTGACGATAGGCTAATGTCTCTAAAAGCTCTTGTTGAAGGAGAAGTTTTAAATGTAATTTCAGCTTATGCTCCTCAGGTGGGATGTAGCAAAGCCGATAAAGACGCATTTTGGACAACTCTGGAAGACCATCTACAACAAATACCCTCAAAAGAAATGATACTGCTGGGAGGGGACTTAAATGGTACATAGGGAATGAAAACAATGCTTTTAAAAGAGTGCACGGAGGTCACGGATATGGCACTATAAACGAAGGAGAGAAAGTTATTCTTTCTACAGCTGCAGCATTCGATCTTGCTATAACTAATTCTTTCTTTGCCAAAAAGCCAGAACACATAATTACATACAAAAGCGGACGAACATCATCGCAGATCGACTATTTATTAGTAAAGCGAGCTTACATTGGCCGGGTAACAAATTGCAAGGTCATCCCGGGTGAATGCGCTGTTACTCAACATCGTATCGTTGTAATGGATATGCTTTTTAATAAAACATCTAAAACGAAACCATCTCAGACGCCAAAAATAACTAAATGGTGGAACCTAAAAGAAGACAACATTCCCAAATTCTACAACCACTTACACAACTTAAAAGTTGATACTGATTCGGACGTTGACACTGTTTGGAATTATCTCAGCAAATCCATTCTAAAAGCCGCTTATATTACTCTTGGTCGTACAAAGGGTGGTACAATAAATTACAGAGAGTCTTGGTGGTGGACAGAAGCAGCGAAAAATGCAATTCAAAGAAAGAAAGATGCCTTTAGGACCTGGCAGTCTACCCAAACTTCCGAAGACCAGGCAGAATATAAAAAAGTTAAGAAGGAGACCAAAAAAATTATAGCAGTGGAACGCGCAAATTCCCAAAAAACTATATACGAGCAATTAGAGACTAAAGAAGGTCAAAAATGTATTTACAAGCTCGCAAAGCAACGTTGTCAGAGCACAAAGGATCCCGCTAGATGTAAAACCGTTAAAGGCCCAAATGGTGAGCTGCCGTACAAAGATAAAGATGTCCTATCAGCCTGGCATCAGTATTATCGACAGCTACTCAACCCTACTCAAACTGCTCCACAGCTCGAAAACACCGGTAGGAACATGGGACTTATACCTCCAATACATCCCAGTGAGGTCAAAATGGCGCTAAAAAAGATGGCCAACAACAAAGCCATAGGGCCTGACGGTATTCCAGTCGAAGCTTGGAAGTGCCTTCGCGAACAAGGAGTCGTACTGCTTACCGACCTCTTCAACTGTGTGTTGCTCTCCTCCAAAATGCCAGAGGCATGGAGATTGAGCACCATAGTTCCAATTTATAAGGGGAAGGGCAGCAAATACGAATGTAATAACTATCGCGGAATCAAGCTGTTAAGCCATACCATGAAGCTATTTGAAAGAGTGATTGACAGTCGCTTAAGATCAGAATGTTCGCTGTCCAAAAATCACTATGGCTTTGTACCGGGCTTTTCTACTACCGATCCTATGTTTGCTCTAAACACGGTCGCTGAAGAGTACAGAGCGAAACTTCAACCATTGTATGTCGCATTCTTGGACACGGAAAAGGCATTTGATCGTGTACCAAGGGATACGATTTGGTGGAGTCTTCGCATGAAGAACGTCCCCGAACATTATATTAATATCATAGCCAACATGTACAAGGGTGCGAGATCAATGGTACGAACAGTAGTGGGTCAGACAAAACCAATAGCGGTTGCAGAAGGTGTGCATCAAGGCTCAGTACTGAGTCCCTTCCTGTTTTGCTTGGTATTAGACGCACTCACTGAAGCAGCACAGTCTTCAGCCTCGTGGACTTTCATCTACGCAGACGACGTTGCTATCTGCACCGAGAGCCGCGCAGAGTTGCAAGAGGCGCTTCTGTCGTGGAAACATCAGTTACAGGCCGGTGGCCTAGTGTTGAGTGTTGCAAAGACCCAGTACATGTCTTTTAATGACCCAGATTCAGATAACAATAGTCCGATTCCTATCGACGGCCAACTTGTAACCATGTGCGATGAATACAAGTATCTTGGTTATATGATGCACAGATCTGGGCATTTAGAATGCAATATCCAGCACAGAATAGCCGCAGCGTGGCTTAAGTGGCGAGAAGTGACTGGTGTTACCTGCGATAAGAGGATGCATGTCAAACTCAAGGGTTTGATCTATAAGACCATAATAAGGCCAGTTCTTTTGTATGGCAGCGAAACATGGGCTGTAACCCAAAAGAGCGTGCATACTATCCAAGTTGCTGAAATGAAGATGCTAAGATGGATGTGCGGCGTAACCAGGCTCGATAAAATCCGCAACGAGTACGTGCGAGGAAGCCTTGGTGTACGCGACATCGCCGAAAAAATGCAGGAAAGTAGGCTGAGATGGTATGGTCATGTGAAGAGGAGGCCACCAGACTACTTCGGCAATTTGGCACTACAGCTCGACCTCCCTGGTCGGAGACCTAGAGGACGACCCAAAACAAGGTGGCAAGATGTAGTGCTCAAGGACAAGAGGGAATGCAAGGTCACTGATGATGATGTCATGGATAGAGCGAGGTGGAAGCGTAACGTGAAGAAAGCTGACCCCACCACCATGTGGGATTTATAGCTAGGAAGAGAGAGAGACTATACACTGGATATCGCTGGAATACTCGGCGCCGATAATACTATATGACTAATATACCTGGATCATATTCTTCGTCTCCCTGGAGCTTCCGTCTCTGAGATACGCTGCCTTGTACTCTAGTACCAATATGCGAAGCATGAATATATGGAGAGTGATTTTGTGATGACAAGCCAATACTAATATATCGCTATTTTTAGTATTTTGATGTCCATCTTTCATTCAATTATAAGCGTTTACGTTTGGTAAATGCTGTCAGTAGAGGAATATAAATTGAATTGGACGAATTCCATAGTTCCTGCACGGGCGAGGAGCGCGGGAACCCTGGCAACAAATTGCTTGGCAGGCTGAATTTGATATTTTAGACCCAGTTAGAAAGAAAACTAAAATTTTAATCAGCCTGGGGTCCATAGGATTCCGTTACAATTGCCATAGTTGTGTTACTAAAAACGTGACTAATAACATAGCTGTAGTTTAACAAGTATTTCAATAATTTTAATGGAATAAAATCTTAAGAAGAAGAGCTCTCCAAATACAAATTAAATCAATTAATCAAATAAATGGTACACGTAATTTACTTATAACCAGAGACAATTGAAACGACTCTAAAGTTTTAACAAACTTTCGGAGGATAAAATGTTTTGAGTCTGGCGATGAAATGTAAGCTTTTGTTATAATTTAGGAATGTTTCGTCAACTCATACGTGACAGGGAGCGGCTTCATAATCACAGTTTAACAATGGAACGTGTTTTAGGCACTTCGTGGCTATTTGACGTCTCATTCGTTCTTGTTTGTAATTTTACATTTTATTTTCGTATGATACGTGATGTGTTGTACAGTATACAATAAGTATTACGGTATCACCCTTATTAATTAAAATAAACCGGAAAAATGCAAGATAAGCTTGCCTGTAGTACGTTCATATTTGCTACCATCACTTGTTTTATATCTGACCCAAAAATGTGTCAGTTTTTTGCTAACCCATTCGCAATATAATTTTTAACACGTAAAATTGATTATAATATACTTTTCATCCGTCAACCAGATCGGTGAAGGACGCTCTTATACGGATCTTAATCTATTACCTTATGTAGGTGGGTCATCATCAGGTTACTCATTATTTCGTTGACTTCGGTGGCAATTCTTTATTTGTTAATTTAGGCATTATTAGCATGAAATATCAAATCTAGATTTAATTTTAAACATTTTAGTAGTAGACTGAATGGATAAATAGGAATTCAATTTTCTTGAAATGGTGTCCACCGAAATCAATATTCTTATCACCGAAATCAAACATATCAAATGATTTTTATTCTGAAGACTATTTTATATCCCTATGTTGTAACTGCTTTAGTACTACTACGAACGTAGATACGTATGATACGTAATAAGTAAGAAATTGCAGGTTAGATTATTATACGATAAAACATTTTATTTTATCGAGACTAAAGCCCCATTTATTAACATATAGGAAATTTTACAAGAATCAACTTTGGAAAGAACGTTAAATTCTTACATTAACATTTATTAAAAATAGTTACTTACAGCAGGTAGTCGCTAAAACTGACAGTATAGGAATTTAAACAAATCTGAAGTGTTCGTTGAGATTTAGCTTCACAGATCACAGAGAATAATTTACTTATTATTAAAAAATCACTTAAAATCAGTCTTTCAAAAACATCAACAATTATCTAGAAAGCACTAATTTGACTAACAATATGTGTTATTGTATTAAAAATATTACGTTGCCTTTTGGTTGTAACACGATTAAAATAGTTTTAGGTATATTAAGCACCTATCATTAATTAACAATGTAATAAAACTTATAAAAGCTTTATACTTAATAAAATTTTCAAACCTGAATAAAAAAAAATTTATATTCCTCGTCACTGCTGTCAATGTTAGAGAATGTAACTTCATTCATTACTATCGGAGCCTTTAGATCGGAGCAATATTCTCACGACACATGCGTCCAGAAGCTATCATTTTCGTTCAATTCAATGTCTGATGTTTAGGTATGGGCCAGGTGCTGCTTGGTTTCATAGAAGTCATCAGCAGCGTCAACAAAATAGCTACTACCAAGTTTAATCAGAATGTTCGATAAAATTTGAGGTTTATTAGAATTGGCTGCACCGATTTCACTCCCTTTTTTAATCTGCATGATAAGCACAGTATTGTGATTATGCCAGAATGCTTGAAACAGCATGAGATGTGATGAGAAAGTTAAATAAACAATTTTTAAATGTAAATAAATAACTAATGTATGATTTCGGTGACTAAAACATTGATTTCGGTGCACCTATTTCCACCGAAAACATCGAAATCAATGCCACTGAGATCAAAATAAATAGCAAAATCCTATATATTTTAAAAAGTTTAATATATTTTTTAATATTAATCTCTTTTATTGGAATCGAATAAACATAAAACATACGTTTAGTATAGTTTAAACATTTTAAGTCAAATAGTTGTGGATAAAATGAATTCACCGGAATCAATTTTAAGGGTATACCAAGCCACCCAATACGACTACGAACCTTAATAAAAGAGTTGCACGGAGACGCATAGACATGTTAGCCTTACCACTGACGCGGCACTACTAATTGTTCGTATTACTCTAGCAAATAGTCTCGAACTCACTAAAATACGGGATTTATGAACAGATCGGTGCGCGCCACTGATATCAACTCTAAACTTCGGACGCGAAGACAATCAGTTGTAACTTGTTTACTATGGCCTATAATGACGTAGCAATATTATACATTAAGTTAATAACTATTTAGTTATTTGTGAACACATACTAAATAGTGCCATTTATTTAAGAAAAATAGAAAAAAATGTTTTCCGCCGCAATCCGAGGGTCGGACGCGGCACCGAGTTCAATATTTTCAAGGTGTTTCTTTTTTTATTCCCTTGCATTTTATTTATATAACAAATAATACTTGCGTCACCTAATATGAAGTCCTACCTATTATAGAAAAATATCAAGTTGTTAGTTATCCATTTTGTACTGAATTTCGACCCGGAGGCGCTGATATGAGCCGGCTGAGAATGACCCTATATAGCAAGTGACACAAAGAACAGCCTCTATCAAATTGCTCATAGGCGAAATTTTATGTCCTATACGAGAATCTAGCAAAACAACCCACTAGCCCTACAGAACAACATTGATCTTGCGGTTTGTTCAGATGACAAACCAGGTAGCTAATCCCCACTGTACGTCAAGGCGCGGTGGTGTGGTCACCGGTGACTGCAGGCTTCAGTTGACAAACTAATAGCGCGTGGCGTCGCCCGACCGCATAGCTCGCTTGCACTGTCCCGGTACAGCCATTGTTGCGCCGCAAACCATCGGTCTGTAACTATAACATTTTTACTGTTTGCTATATTTGATATAATATTGTGAGCTACTATAAATTATTCTTAATTAGTACAGAAACATACAGAGTTAAAATAAACTGATAGCTGATTGGTATCTTGATATTCGAAAACCACATAGATAGAGATAGTGCACATCTTCTGTATTACTATTCGAAATAAGGTAGACATCTGCGCTAAACTTATTACAACATGAAGTCCTCTTTTTCGTCCTGTCTATCTGTATGTATGCGATTAACTCAAGCGCATTGCATTTATAGTATGTTTGTCTTAAAAATTTAAAAGGTTTATGAGTTATCTGGTTGCCATTTTACAAGCTGTATGATCTGATCCGACGACCGTAGTGGTCCTAGAATAGTTTTAATTATTATCATATTCATTTATATTTTGATAAAATGTTGTCTAGTTTAAAATGTCAATATCATCTATACTTATTCTGAAACATTTTCAAAGCATTCCTGTATTCGTATAAAATGCTTTATCTTTAAACAATTATATCGCCGTATTCCTTTTATGCATAAAATAAGCTAATTATAATAATGGTATTATAATGAGTTTATTTCTACAGAATATACACATAGGTGGCAACAGTAATATTCAGTACAATAGTGTTAAACAGCCACTAGCCGTAACATGAATAGACCGAGGTTCACCTAGGTTCCATTAGCTTTAGTATCGGTTTAATGTGCGTCGTGCTCTTTACTGTGTCCGACGACACGTTGCTCTTAGCTGTGCTGCACCTGTGATAGTGTAGTTTGTCTATTAGGATGGACTCACTACTATGTTTTACGAGGAAGAACAGTGAGACAGTTCATAATGGTCTGCTTAGCACTACAATTATTTTTAATGCACATTTTTTGTGGTTTAAGAGGTTAACTTGTTGTATTATTATTTTATTCTTACTGGCTGACTCGGCACTGATATTGCAGGCGTGTGTAATTCTTTTTATATTCCCTCAGTGAAAGATTATGTTCTTTGCACGTCTTTCACCCAGCGCGACTTGAATCTGCTTAGTAGTGCCGATCTAAAAGCCCCTGTACATATTGGCCCAACTAGCTGGCCCAGCATGTTGGGCCAACATGATACGACGCACACTGGCGAGTATTTGCTAAAACCTGGCCAATATATGACTTTAAAATATTGTCGATAGAACACTTTTATAACACTTAGCTTAAACCTTAGTAAATGACGCAACTTTTGAGCATTTTTTTATATATTTTATATGGTAAAATTCCATAACAATCTAAATCTAATCTTCTATATAATCTTAAGAAGTTGATCAAAAATATCGTGCTTTATATAGATGATTCTCAAGTCGCATGTTGTTGCTCGTTGTTTTCACAACTGTAAATGTTTAGTGTTTTTCTGTTATGGATTCTATTTCTAGAGGTATTTATAATTGCTGTCAGATGTTACTACTTTCTAAATTAAATCCTAACACCGATACCCTTGCCTAGAAATTGATCGTATTATTTACTTACGTAAGCAGAAAGAATAAAGATATTCTTCTGTATTCCGAGAAATTAGCTATATTCAATTGAAGCATATAATGCTAGTATTTAGTCTGTCATCATCATCCTCTTAGCGTTATCCCAGTTTTCCGATCTGGGGTCCGCTTCCTAGTCTAACCGGATTTGGCTGAATATTAACTTTTCCACAGAGCGACTGCCTGCCTGACCTCTGCACCCAAAGGGATAGCGATATTCCATGGTTTAGTCTAGTGTCAGTTTATTTAGAAGGTACTGACTCCCTAAAACGACTGTCAAAGATCTTCATGACAACCGGCACCGACGGCTTAACGTGCTCTCCGAGGCACGGGACAAGCGATAATTAACAATTCAATACGCACATAACTCCGAAAAGTCATTGGTGCGCGCCGTGGATTCGAACCCGATACCCTCTGCATGGCAGTCTGTTGGTATCTCCACTAGGCTATCGCTGCCACCCTAGTATTTAGTCTGTAAGTTCCAGTATTTACGCGTACATTTTGTCGTTGAATATTTTGAGGTCTTTAACTTGAGTTCATTCTTTTAATGAGTAGTTTTAAAAATGTTGATATCTATCTGAAGATGCACAAGAGTCAAGAAATAAGCATATAAATAAATATCGCAGAAACTTAACAAGAAAAACGCCCCGTATTTAAATTACAAATGAGACATTTATTTCAAAGACTTTGCATTTCTTCAGTTCCTTATCACTCAAGTTTACGTAAAACGTCCAGAAAGTCATCGTCAACGTCATCTAGGGCAACTGCGTATTGGGCAGTTGCCCTAGATGACATTTAACTATTGAAAGAACCTGAACTGGAGTAAATAATAATAATATCCTCCTGACCGATTTCGGCCACGGCGGCTTGTCTATATATGAGACTTGCCATCTGCGCGGGACATGTTATAGTGCACAAGTGTGTGCGCATACACAAATGCACTCTCTATTCCCTCACTCTCAAAGTCCGATGGTAGGCCACATGCGACACGACCGGAGAGAGATTGGGCGCAGGACCAACGGCTTAACGTGCTTTCCGAGGCACGGTGGTGGGACACCGCCAACTCCCTGACTCCGAACTTCCATTGGATAATTCCTTACAGTAAAACCCAATATCACTTTTTTTTCGACCCGGGAATCGAACTGGAGTATTTGATACTTAAACAAAGTTAGGTATCAATATTGGATACCATATAGTTTGTGTATCTGTGATCATACTGATCATTCATGTTTCTTAGTTATGGATATTATTAATTATAATACAATTTTCGGTAGTTAAATTCTTGTTAATCTCTATTGTATACAGGGTGTAAAAAGACCCTTAACGAAAACTGAAATCCCATGTTGTACCAATCACTACGAACATTTTTTTACTTCGGCACCATACCTGGGAAATTACTGGTTCAGGAGATATTAAGGCTCAAAGTTAGTATAGATTTTTTCTAATTATGTACAAAATTGATGCATTTACTCCGCTAATATGTTCTCTAGTTGCCCTATAACCATAAATATGGATAAGTAGATATTCCGAGATTGCACGGGCGCGCTTTTAACTGCGGTTAAAAAAATGTGAAAACCCAAAAAAAAAGTCGTTTCCCAGGTATTATTTTTGGTTAGTATGACTTGGCATGATGTCTACAACGAGTACCTAATAAAAATATGTTTTTCAACCTATTTCGTTTGTAATTTTATAAAATTAATAAAAAAGCAACATAAAAATTAGTAAAACCATATATATAATTATTGTTCAATTTCGGTATAATTTCTATTAATTGTAAAACCTCATTGCTGCCCTACGCCGCCACCATCGTTATAGGAACTTGGGAATGTAAATATATGAGAAATATGTATATTCACGCGAAACAGTACTGTCTCCGCTGAAGAGCGACAACGAAATGAAAAAGGTGCCAACGTGTGAACGCTGTTGGCGGAGCGCGCCAAGATCCTTTGATGTGTGCACAAAATACCGACACTATTCGGCTGGCCGGCCAACGTTGGCGCCAACTACACCAATTAAGCCAACATAGCGCCAAGTAGGTCTGTATACATTGGGCCAATACGTTGGGCCAGCATGTTGGGTCAATGTGTACAGCGGGCATTAGGACAATGTTGCTTTTGTGGTTGTAGTTTGTCAATAGCCAGAGAGGTCTTAACAAAATTTCTGTTTTCTGTAACATTAACGAAAGTTAAGATTCCAAAAAAATAATGTTTATTATAATAGTGCCCTTAGGTAGAACCGAAACTGAATATGAGTTCTATGGGCGTTCATATTTTTATTATACCAATAATAAAACAATATATTATTTACTCTCTCCTAAATATACTTACCCTATCCAGGCATGTTTAACTTACACTTCGGTTCATTTCATTTAATACAGGTGAAACGGCGTGGAAATTATTGAATTCTGTACAAAACATCACGTATCATACAAAAATAACATGTAAAATTACAAACAAGAACGAATGACGTAAAATAGCCACCAAGTGCGTAAAACACGTTCCATTGTTAAACTGTGATAATGAAAGCGCTCCCTGGCACTTATGAGTTGGCGAAACATTCCTAAATTATAAAAAAAGCTTACATTTCATCGCCAGACTCAAAACTTTTTCTCCTGCGAAAGTTTGTTTAAACTTTAGACTGTTTCAATTGTATCTTGTTCTAAGTAAATTACGCGTACCAGTTATTTGATTAATTAATTTAATTTGTATTTGGCGAGCTCTTCTCTATAAGATTTTATGCCATTCCAGTTATTGAAATACTTGTAGAAGTACAGCTATGTAATTATCACGTTTCTAGTTACACAACTATGGTCATCAAGAAAAGTTTTACAAAGTTTCGGCAAATTTAGCTTCTTTGATACATTTTTACCAATCTTGCTGCGGTGATCTGTAAATAGCCCTTTTGTATTTGCTATGCGTACAGAATAACAAAAGGGTATTTTATATACTCGATTTCTTCTGTCTGGCTTCTGGCTGGCCACATAGATGAAACGGCTATGGCGATAAAAGGTATCTAGCCTTTAAAATCTACGTACAAATAATATAATACTTAAATTCTATAACATGGCTTTGTAGATCATTTAACGAGTAAACAGTAGCCACAAGACGTCTGTAGTCTAGCTTATTATTAAAAATAACTTCTCTTTGGCATTTTCTTTCAATCATATTTGTAATGGCTTTCCCATATCGCTTGCAAATCAAATATACGCCCATTATCCACCGCTTCTGTAAATATCTTCCCAACTACAAATGTAACGGAAACATGTCTACTGAAGGGGTTCTCTAAGTTGCTCCATTGATATCTACTTGACTTAGCTATTATGGCTTTTTTATTTCCTTATGTTATGTCAATCAAAATGATACTACATAGTTATTATAATATGAAGACTTTGTATGAGTAATTTGCGGTTTTGAATCTCAAGAATTAGCACTCTAATTTTGTTGCAAATTATTTGTATGTACTAAGTACTGATAGACTTAAAGTTGACGAGCCTCGTCTTTTGCCTATATTTGAAAAAAAAATACACAATTAGCCTAAGACATAACAAAGTTTCGCAATTAAAGAAAATAATATCGTTTTAACAGCCAGCCAGTTATTTAAGTGATAAACACCACATCACATAACATAACTTCACGCATTTTAGCCCCGAAGGGGTAGGTAGAGGTGTATTACATACGATATATTATAGGTGTATTATATATTATACTATGTATTATAGGTGTATTATATACGATACGCTAGCCCAGTGGAATACGTAACGGACTGCTAAGACGATGGTCTCGTGTTCGATCCCCAGGTAGGTACCCCGGGCACACACCTCTGACATTTCAAAGTTATGTGTGTATTAAAAATGTTAATTATCGTTCGCTTTACAATGTGCCCGGTAGATGGCAATAGGCTCGCCCCCTATTGGGACCGAAACATAACTGGCGAAGTGTGGGTGTGTTATACACCTCTGATAACCACTACATTGACTGTAAATTATAGGTTCTCATCTTCAAGTGTCGTATATGCACAAGTATCATTATCTTGAGACAGATTTGTTACCTAATCAGTGTATTATTATCATACTGACATTCATATCAAGTGTTTCAATCCATTGACATATAACTCTACTTCAATCAATATACCTATATAACATTTTTGTGTTAGATAGATAGATAGATAGATAGATAACAACTTTATTGCGCAAATACAATTGTTACAAATTATGTAAAGATATCTTAAATTTACAAAAAATAGTAAATGCACAAGGGCGGCCTTATCGCAAAATGCGATTTCTTACAGGCAACCTTAGGATGGACAGACTGGAAAGGATAGGTTTGATGGTGTTGTGATCAAATATATATATTTGAATACAATGTACATACATATGTAGGTATATATATATATATATATATATATATATATATATATATATATATATATATATATATATACATTGTAAAACATATACACATATATATATAATTATATAATTGCAGAGAGCAGTGGTAAAGTTTAGATAACAGATTAAAGTGACTATCAGCCGGTTGCAGAAACGATATTTAACATTTTAAAACGAGATTAAACCCTAATCTATTATTAAGTCGTTGCACAAAGCCAAATTCGTGTAAAATTTAATCCTTTATTAAATTTAATTTAAGAAGAGTCAAAGCCTACATTAAAGCGCGTTTTACGTTGCACCAACAGCCATTAGCGTGAATTGACACGTGAGAATTTCAAATATGACAGATGTGAATTTTAAAATCTAATGTGAGCTCAGTGAGGCATTAAAGCTCTATTGTTGTTGAATTTATCTCTGTTCCATAATATCCTATTGTACATTGAAGTGTTTTTTGCGAAATATAGCTCTATTAAATAATATATTTCAATGCATTGTAGTGTTTTACGGTATTGAAGTGGTTTACAATGAATACCTAAGTTATGTCTTAACTAGTCTTTCATTTTTGTCTGATCCCGAAGAAGATTTTCCTCGCGGTCAAATTCCGGCGAGGCGAATATATTTTCAAGGCATGACGGCGGAGAATTACGTATTACATACAGGGTACCCATAGAAGCAGATGACCAAATACGAAACATTGTAGATAAGGGGGTTTTAGGTGGTTTTAGAAGGCTTTAGGTGGTAGAGCTTTGCTGATTTCAGCATGAATAGGCCGGCTCGACCGGGGGTAGTACTTCCCCTCTCACAGAAAATGGACGTAAAGTAACAGTACCTAAACTGTTGCGTTTCGTTCAGTGAGTGAGAGTGCCGGAGGCCCTAGCCCCTATTCCTTCTCCCCTATCCCACTCCTTATCCTATACCTTTTCCCAACCCTAAGGGGTGGCAACGGACTTGTGACTCCTGTGGTGTTGGTTGTGTCCATGGGCGGTGGTAATTGCTTACCATCAGGTAATCCGTCTGCTCGTTTGCCGCCTATTACTATAAAAAAAGGAACCCATGTCTCAAAGAAATAAATAATTATGTTGATGGTCAGACACAGTTTTTAATTTGTTTGAGGGTTTTTGCCACAGGAGCTTATCAACTGAACAGGTCTTGGGTGATTATCAAATATACACAAATCCAGTGAGTAGATTAGTGCAAAGAGTTCTCAAGCCCTAGCAAAATTAAGCTCAAAATGTATTAAATTGCCAAACAGGAAAGTTCTACGTCTACATTTAAGATCTACGGCGAGTTGCAGCTAGAAATTGATGGATTTCCACGTGTCGTAGGCGCTTTGGATTGTACTCATGTTAACATTATTACCTATTAGCAGTGGAGGTCATCATCCAAGCTATAGATACCAGTTCAAGAAGAGATACTTCTCCATAAGTGTAAAAATAATTGTCTTTATTCTATCTCATTGAATTATCACGACAAAACACATTACAAACAAAATATGTAAAAATATTTCTTTATCGTATGCAATTTAACCAATAGGTATGTCTTGAATAGTATAACAGCTTATTTCCTTCTCTCTTCTCTCATTTTGTGACTTCCACATAAATGAAATAACTGGGCATTTTCATATTTGATTTTATGTTAATACAAAATACAATAGTAGCGTATGTATTCAGGTTATAGAAAATCATCATATCATTGGTATTGGTATGAATAAAGTATGAAAAATTGGCCATGAATGGTATTAACTGCATTATATGGTCAATCATTATAATAAGCGCCAGGCTCCCTCTTTGTATAAATTTTCTCGGCTTTTCAGCTCAAAACGTAACAATTTTAATTAAAATCGTAAAAATGATTCAATACAACAATAACATAAACATGTCAATTTTTGACAAAAGTTTTGATAGTCTTGACCACAGATTTACTAAATATGTATATTTAGAATTACACCTCTTTGATATATGTGACCATTACGTTTTGTTTAATGAAATTTTTACTCATAGTACATTTCATAGATTATTGTGCATTATTCTTACTCGTCTCTGATATAACTAAACGGAAATGTTCACTCTTTTCGTTCACTTGTAGGCATTAGTTCTTCATTAGTTAAATGATGTTTAATCAAGCGTAAAATGTGTTTGTGCAACGTCATTAAATTATGACACACATTAGCGATAATCTCCCTTTAAGTAATAAAGAATTAATTTGAAGCTTTCTGCAACCGGCTGAAATAGTGCTTATTTAATGCATTTTTAAATATATTGTGATTTTGCTTGCCTAACTTCAACCGGAAGCGCATTCCACAAACGTACAGCTTGAACAGCAAAGGATTTGTCGTAGAAGTTTGTGGAATGGGTTGGCATCTGCAGTCTCAGATCAACCGACGACCTCAGGGACCTTGAATGTGTGTCATGGAGGAACTTAAAACGTTCTTTGAGATAGGTGGGCGTATCTGGATTAAATAACACATTATACAGTAACATAAGAATATGGGTATTCCGGCAAAGACGAATTGGGAGCCACTTGAGCCTAGATCGAAATTCAGATACATGATCATATTTGCGTAAACCAAAAATGAATCTAATACAGAAATTTTGGAGACGCTCAAGTTTATCAAGTTGGTCCTCATTAAGATCAAGATAGCTGACATCGGCATAATCGAGTATTGGGAGAAGCAAGGATTTTGCAAGCGCAATCTTGGTGGTTGTGGGAAGAAAGTTCCGCAGCCTACGCAACGACCATGCTGAGGCAAACAGTTTGCGACTTGTTTCCTGAATTTGAATTCCCCATGATAAAGTTTTATCCAGATAAATACCCAGGTTTTTTTACACTATCTGAGATTCAATTTAATACCTGACCGTCGAACTCAATCTGAGGCAGCTGCGGCCAGTTTACCCTGGAAATCATCCTGGAACTGCCAATCAAAATAACTTGTGTTTTTGACGGCTTCACCTTTAGGCCATACTTTCTGCTCCACGTACAAATTTGCGCCAGATCCAAGTTTATGTTAGTAAACGCCTCTGAAATCGTCTCGAGTGGTGCATGTGAATATATCTGTAGATCATCTGCATAAAGGTGGTAGGACGAAAGTAAGTTTTTGGAGATAGAATTTATGAAAATTGCGAAAAGTAATGGTGATAGCACTCCACCCTGCGGTACACCGACAGATGTATTACACCATGACGACATATACGGCTCATCAACGCGTATACGCTGTCGGCGGCCAAACAGATAACTACGAAACCAATCAATTACCGTTGGAGATATGTTAATAGAGCGGAGTATGGCAAGCAGGATGTGGAAATCCACAGTGTTAAATGCGTTACTAAAATCAAGTAAGTAGAGAAGCGTGAGTTTTCCACAATCCATGCCCAGCCTTATCTCATCAGTAATATGAACCAATGCTGTGGTGGTACTATGTCCAGGGCGAAAACCGGATTGGAAAGGATTCAAGAGAGCATTCTTGGAAAGAAAAGATGAGAGTTGTGCGTGTACAAGACGCTCAAGGACTTTGGAAAGGAAGGGTAGAATGGATATTGGACGGAAATCAGTAAATGAACAGGGTTTGGATTTTTTAGGTATCGGAACTACTTGGGCATCTTTCCATGCTGATGGAAAGACACCGCTAGTAACAAAGTAGTTCAGGATATGACAAAGGACAGACAGGATTTCATCAAGGATAGGTAGGATCATGTTTTGATTGATACAGTCATTGCCAACAGCATTGGATGAGATCGAAATTATGCTCTTTTTAACATCACAACCGGAAAATTGCTCGAAAACAAAAGGGGAATATTTGGGAGTTGGGATACGTGAAAGATGTTTGTTTTTGTTGTCCCATCAAAGTTGGACGAAGCAGTGAAATGTGCGTTAAGCGAATCTATATTTTTATCTTTGGGGACTGTGTCATTGCGTGATTTGCCAACTCCCAAGGTTCTCAGAAATTTCCAGATTTTTACTGGATCTCCATTTTCAACCGAGTTGTGAATATGGTGGCGCTGTGCTTTCCTACACACCTTATTGCAGAGATTTCTGGCACTAATGTATTTTTCCAAATTCAGAGGGGTTGGACGACATTTATATTTCGCCTTGGCAGCAGCTTTCTTAGACATAAATATTTTGATTTCATCAGTGAGCCAAGGTGCAGGTAGATGTTTTAATTTAATGGCACGGATTGGTGCATGCTTATCGTACAGCTGAGTTAATTTAACTGTAAGTATTTGTACTTTGTCATTTACACAGTCTGATGAGAATATAGGAGACCAGTCAATTCTACGGGCATCTGCGCAGAGCTTCAACCGATCCATACCCCCGAAATTGCGCTGCATAATAGTTCTCGGTTTTGCCTTTGGTGGGCGTATTTTATAGGAGAGATATATTAAATCATGGTAGGAGAAAGCATCTGCAGAGGACTGACCATGCTTGGAAACAAAAGTAGGGGAAGAAGTGATAATGAGATCAAGAAGAGAAGGTACAGAGTTTGGAAAATGATGTGTAGCGTTAAAGGGAAGAATAGATAAATTACTAGAATTTAAAATACGCTTAAATGTGGCCGAACGATTGTCTTGTTTTAAGAGGCAAGTATTAAAATCACCCATTATGATAGTGTGACTGTAAGAAGGTACTAAAGTTTCTAGGATGTTTTCAAAAGAAGGGAAAAAATTTATACGTAACGAAGGCGAATAATAAACACCTAGAAGAACTTTAGAATGATTTAGGTCCACTTCTAAGAAGAGATGCTCGCCGGCATTAACGGGCGGTGGTTGTGATGAGCTGCTTACAATACGGTATGGAATTTGAACACGTAGGTATATAGCAACACCGCCACCACCGCCAACCGCACGATCATTTCTAATTAGGTGGAACCCCGGAAGAGAATAGGAAGTAGATGGCAGACATGGTTTAAGCCATGACTCTGAAACGAGAATAGTATGTATGTTCTTACAGTCAAAGGTTGTCAGCATATCAGGGAAATGAGCTGGAATACTTTGGACATTTATATGGACTACATTAAAGTTCCCTGCGACGCCAGAAAACTGAGACTGCAGAACCTCTGCAAGTGAAGGCAAACTAGTTACACTGTCATTGAGACTGCTAGCAGTTACAAAGCTGTCATCGTCACTATTGAAATCTAGCATATATTATGGCTAATATATATAAATTAATTAACTATATCTAATATATATAAAAGTATATAAATACCTATATATAAATACTTAAATACAAATATATTGTTAACCTGTCTAAAATCAAAATGTCCACCCGCCAGTTGCGTGTTACATTATGAATAATATAAACATCACACAGCTTTAAAAAAGAAAAAGAAAGAATAGCAAGGAACAAGAGTCAGAGAAAAACAAAAATAGATAAAAACAAAAGAAACAATAATGTTACTGACTGACCAACTGACAGACAAACACAATTAATATTATTGGGCGTAAATTAGACTAATAAGCAGACCCCGGGCTCGAAACCGAGATTCTTGCATGAAATTGGGATAATTTTAAATATGTGTAATTAAAAGCACCACCTCGATTATTTGTATGTACAATGTACATACATTATTATTTTCAGAATGTATTATTCGACCTTCTACCACTTTCAAAATCGTTTAATTACACAAACAACATCATCTGTTTATAAACCGTCAGGTGTTTAATTTGTAAAAAGTCATACAAGAAACTTAAGTGATAGAATATGTTAGGTTTTCTTTAACTCTATACGCAGAAATTAGGAGACCTGCATACAGGAATCAGTCAACTTAGTTTATCTGACTAATAAAATTAGACACTAAATTACTTCTACTAATATTACTTCATAGCACATAGTATTGGAATCATACCAATGTGTGAGTAACACAGTAATGTGGCTCCGGTATATTACAAAACAGCGCCAAATTTTAAATGCCGCCGTTTGTAAAATACCGAATATCACTAATTGCACGCGGTAAGTTAAAATAATGGCGATATTGTGAAAAGTTCAACGTTCTGTTGTGGGCTTCAGAAAAGTAGTTATAGTTAGAAAACCAATGATAGTAAGCTAAGTCAAACAACATTAACAAATACTCAAATTCAAGGTTTAGCAAACTTATTATTTGTTAAATAAACAATTTTGAAATATTTCCGTTGAAAATAATCGGAATATCGCTAAAAAACGAGTTAACAGCTTTTTTAAAGCCAACTTCGTAAACAGAGAGGATTTATTGTTACAAAATTTTATAAGCAATAATTTTTAAGTTCCACTTATAACATTTTTAGTACGTACGCCTATTACAGAATAACATCGAACAGCTTTTTACAGACTTTTGTGAATCGTTAGTGAGACGTGCTGTTGTATACGAATGGGGGATCTAGACACTCATATTTTTTCTCATTGCTTCCTTGCGTTTTTTGCTCAGAGTTCATGGATAATAGGTACGTTGTTCAATTTAAAAAAAAATCCCTTTGTTATTATAATGAGCTTAAAATTTTATGAACGTAATTATTTTAGTAAAATGGCTTATAGTAATGAGATTTTAATGGTTTGGTTTACTTTAAGCGACGATCTTCCAGACATTTAGTTTAATATCAAGATACGAGTATGTCTGTCACATTGAACTAGCGGTTCAATGTGACATTTATTCAGGTAATACATATTTATTTTAAACATTTTTGTTTGTACTGAGAATTGTTTCATCATATCATACCGGCCGATGGACGGCCACTGCTGGACGTTGGCTCTCCACGGACACATGTATATGTGCGTCAGTGCGTCAAATATTTCTATAGAAACGGTTAAATTAAAAAAAATGTGCGAGCGTTGGCATAACAAAATAAACCTATGATTACTGATAGTTACACATGCTGCTTTGACATATTATGTAGGTACTTAATAACGAAATGATGATGAGAGTTATTAAAACTATTTGATTGCATCCAGCGACCGCGATATGGCGTGATTTTGAGACGGTGTTAGTAACGTAGTTTTAATGGCCACTTGTGCCACTCTGTGCCACTTATCGTCGCTCTTAGAAGGATTTAACGATTGTGAAGGATAGATAAAAAAGTAATGTGGACTAAAAGTGGTGTACACACATAAGCATACCAAAATTTTATACAGTTGGTACAGTATTTCTATAAAACGCCGTTGAAAGATCATCAATTTTGAACTGAGTAAATCAATTTACGCAAAATCACCATGCATTTATATATAGAGGAAATATAATAATATGTTAATTAGCCTTAGCTAAAGACCAGAAGCGAAAGCACGACTTAAAGTAAAATCTGCTCATAAATTGGCATGCATAGTAGGCGGAATAAATTTTCACGAAGGTTTTCAAAAATGATAAGCACGTTAAGGGTTGGATGGCGCACTTATTTCACAAGCAGCCCATTGTCACTGTGATGAACTGACCGTTAGCTCGTAAAGTCCAAACCTCACGACCTTTCAATAAAATTATTTTCTTATACACTTCTTGCAAACACACCGAAACACTACAGTACACTGCGGAGTCCCTCTTACATCACAGCCAATAAGCTTCCACAAGGACAGCAATGGAGTGCAAATATCCTTATTTAAAAGTTTTCATTTCCGTGTTGATTGTCCCAGTGTCACAAGGCAGGGGTCGACTGTGCCGCAAATTTTTTTACGAGTTTCTATGACTCAAGGGACGAGACGGGACAAGTATTCAGAATTGCTGCCATGTACCAACGGTTTGCTGAGCTAGGTAATTTTATTGCAAACATTTTTCAAGTTCGGTGATGGATGGATGGATGTTTGTAGGAAAGTTAAGACTGTCTGAATATTAGTTATTTTACAAAATCAGTACAACCAAAATAAGCGTTGAATTAACAGGTTCCGATACAGTAGGTCTTTTCAAATACTTTTTTCAGGAATACAAAACATTGCTCAGCAAATAGTTATGTTGGAGGTACTTCCCTTCTAACCTTAGTCTATTGAGTTTTTATTTATTTATTTATTTTACACTTTATTGTACACATTAAAAACATTATTAGAGATCTTATAACTAACTATAGTACAAAGGGCGGCCTTATCGCTGAAAGCGATTTCTACCAGGAAACCTTTGGATGGAAATATTATTGGTAGGAGAAAATCGGTAGTTGCATGTGTAAACAAAGTAAACAAAGCTATATACTATATACATACTTAATATACCTATATTCATTCCTGTAATATGATAATAAATGATAGACATAATTATAACCATATACATAAACATACATACATACTTATTCATACATACATACATATACATACACATATTTAATACTTACATGTATTTTGTAGAACTAGAAGAAGTTATAGTGATAGATAGTGAGCCTTTACTGAAGCTTTAAATTTAGTTATCGTTTGAGCCTGTCTTATATGTAATGGTAAAGCATTCCAAAGGCGAACAGCGGTAAAACAAAAAGATTTGTCATAGAGTGCTGTGGAATGTACCGGCATTTTTAGTTTCAAATTTTCTGATGACCTTAAATAACGGTTATGCGTATCATGAAGGAACTCGAATCGTCCTTTAAGATAGGAAGGAGTTGAAGGGTTAAACAATATGTTGTACAGCAAAGAGAGAATATGAGCATTCCGGCGATGTCGTATAGGTAACCACTTGAGCTGTGCTCGAAATTGTGAAACATGATCATATTTGCGTAGTCCAAATATGAATCGTATACAGAGATTTTGAAGGCGCTCAAGTTTATCTAGCTGGTTTTCGGCGAGATCTGAATAGCTGACATCTGCATAATCGATAATGGGCAAAAGGAGGGAGTTTGCTAGTGCAATTTTGGTGGCAGTAGGAAGAAAATTCCTAAGCCTTCTCAGTGACCCTGCTGAAGCAAATAACTTTCGACTCACCTCTTGTATCTGCGATCGCCAATTGAGATTAGAGTCCATAATGAGACCCAAGTTCTTAACTTTGTCTTGTATGGAAATAAAGGTACCATCAAATATGACGCGAGGGAGTTGAGACCAGTCAATTTTTGATGTCATTCTTGAAGTACCAATAACAATGCCCTGAGTTTTTGAGGGATTCACTTTTAGTCCAAAGGATCAGTTGCTAATCAGTGCCAAATCACTGTTAATGGTACTTACAGAAAGTGACATATCCGCTAGTGACGACTGTGTATAAATTTGAAGATCATCTACATAAAGGTGATAGGAACAGCGAAGATTATTTGATATAGAATTAATAAAAATTGCGAAGAGTAAAGGAGATAGCACGCCACCCTGGGGCACACTAACAGTTGTGTTGCACCAAGAAGAAAGTGAGTTTTCAATGCGTATACGCTGTCGGCGGCCACACAGGTAAGTACGAAACCAATCAATCACCGTAGGAGATATGTTAAGAGTACAAAGTCGACTGAGTAGAATATCAAAATCGACTGTATTGAAGGCGTTACTAAAATCTAGTAGAGCGAGAATTGTGAGTTTTCCGCCTTCCATACCAGCCCTGATGTCATCCGTAATATTGACCAGGGATGTAACGGTACTATGTCCCGAACGGAATCCGGACTGAAATGGATTAAGGAGAAAATTTTTGCAGAGGAAAGAGTTTATTTGGTTATAAACGAGGCATTCAAAGACTTTTGAAAGGAATGGCAGGATGGAAATGGGCCGATAATCAGAGAAGGATGAAGGATGAGAGGTTTTTGGAATTGGTGTAATAAGAGCGTCTTTCCACATCGATGGGAATACACCACTAGACACAGAATAATTGAGGATATGGGAAATTATGGGTAGGATTATATCGAGGATAGGAAGGATCATATTACGGCTGACACAGTCACTACCTACAGCGTTGGACGTGATTGATATAATGCACTTCTTAACATCACTATCGGTGAAGTGATTAAAGACAAAAGGTGAATAAGTAGGAGTTGGCAGAGATGAAAGATAATTTATAGTGCTTGCTTTAGTAGTCCCATCAATATTGGACGAAGCAGAGAAATGTTAATTGAGCAAGTCAATATTGAAGTCTATTATCATCAGTCTTATCAATACTAGCATTTTTGTAGGTTAGAGGCATCGGGCTTAATTTTATATCTAAACTTAGCTGCTGCTTTTTTGTGTATCAGTTGTTTAATGTTTTCAGTGAGCCAAGGTGAGGGACGGTGTTTTAGTTTTACAGGTCGCATTGGTGCATGCTTGTCATAGAGCAGTATAATTTGGTTTGTGAAAATGTCGACCTTTTCATCTACAGATTCTGAGTTGATCAGATGAGACCAGTCGATATCTCTGGTATCTTTACAAAGCTCATCGGTGTTAATGCCACCAAAATTGCGCTGCAATAGAACTTTAGACTTAATCTTAGGAGTACAGATTTTTTACATTAATAAATTCTAATTCAATCAAAGCATATGATTTAGTTGTTAAATCAAGGACAAAATATGAGCCGAACAAGCACGATTTTGATGTTCGTCTTTTATAAACTGTTTACAAATATTTTAATTTCTATCGATACTAAATTCGGTTTTTGTTTAGAATGTATCGAGTAACCCAAGCTTACAAAACTTTCAACAAGAGCGATAAAATAGCTCTCCTGTAGATACAGGTTATTGGTTCCATATTCACTGCGTATTTATACATTCACTCTATATGCGAACCTATTGCACTGAAGTTTGGTTCACAGTTTAATGGATTTTAATCTCTTCTGAATCTGATGTCTTGGAGTGAGATAGAAGTTACTAAGGTTCCCAAACACATTCAAATATAAATTATGTAATCCGAAAGTGATTGACTGATTTTAAATATAAAAAGCTTATCGTAGAGCTTAAGTCTAGGAGAGCATACATTCAATCACAAATCGTTATCGTGATCCTAGACCGCTTTTCGGATACTGAGGCTGTAAAAAATATCCTAGTTGATTTTTCATAGATTTATTGTATCTTATATGATCTGTGGATTTATCTTTATGAGTACCATCTCATCGTAATAATACCTACTTATCTTTAAAATCCTGTAACCAAAGACAAATACACGATCAAATACAGTTTAACCTAGTTTTTATGTTTAGGGCGGTTTCAGGTTAGCGTATTTTTCTGCGCGTATACGGTCGTTTTTGCATACGCGCTTACACGCGCGCTATATTACGCGCTTCAAAAAACCAGACTCACGTAAACGGGCGTGTTTGCTCGAAACGGTAGTGACGTCTTGTCAGTGTCAACATGGATTCTGACGGTTGGTAGCTATACGAGCTTAGAAGCGCGTCAACGCTCGTACGAGTTGCGCGTGTGCCAAAAGGCGCGCCTATATGCGCCTACACGCGCTTCTAAAAACGAGCTTATACGCGCGTATAAAACGCTAATCTGAAACCGCTCTTATATGTGGCATTTGTTCTAAACTCGAACAATAAGAAATAATACGTAACTAACGCAATATAATATATACTTAAGAATTTGTCTTGGTCACTCAAATATTCAGCAAGGAAATATATTTACCAAAATTTAGGTAATTTTGGTTACTTTGAAAGTAAGTGCATTACTTTATACTTAAGTAGGACAAATATGTTAACTTTCTGATAAAGAAAATCGTTCGAGGATACCGATAAAGGCCAGTATAATATTATTTTAGATATTTCCGGTCTGTTGTATAACATACCTTGACTTTGTGTCGGTTTAGCTAAGACCGTCGCAACGGCGGCGTTCGCCCGATGAAACGGCGGAGAACCCTTTTATCAAACCACTTTCTTGAATGAAAAAGTTACTTATATATACCCGATACTTCCAATAAATAGTTACTCTTTATTGGAAGTATCGGGTGAAGGGCTCTAGATGTCTTCTTGTGACATTCACTTTATGTTTATTATACTTATAGTGATACTAGCATGCCCTGTGGCTTCGTCTGTGTGGAAATCAGTTTACTAACTTGAAAGGTAAATAAAAGCGGGTTATGTTACTTACTGCCTCAAATTTTTGAGAACCTGGCGAAAGCAAAAATATTTTATATCAAGACTTTACCTGGGTTAATAATAGAGCTGTTGGTAGATTTTGTGTTTATCGCATAAATACAAACAGACAAAACGTAAATGAGACTTAATTTTATCACATTATAATAGTTATACAGAAGATGGTCAATATCAAATTACAACTTTTTAAATTTTAAGTTACTAATCTGACATTAGCTTTTTAACTGTGTGTTTCTGTACTAATTAAGAATCATATTCTATGTGTTACACAATATTATAATATAGCAGATAGTAAACACTCTGTGGTTACAGACCGATGGTTTGCGGCGCAACAGTAGTTGTGGCGGGACGGTGCAAGCGAGCTATGCGGTCGGGCGACGTTACGCGCTAATAGTTTGTCAACTGAAGCCTGCAGTCACCGGTGACCACACCACCGCACCTTGACATACAAGGGGCCTTAGCTGAGACTCGGCTTGTCATCTGAACAAACCGCATTATCAATTTGATTATGTAGTGCCAGTGAGTTGTTGTATTAAATTCTCGTATGGGACTTAAACTGATAACTGTACGGTTGGCGTAATGTTTTCATCGCCGCTTGATACTGCGTCGAGTGTTGTGGGTTCGATTCCCACACGAGAATTTGTGTAATTTATAAATTGTTGTTGACTTGTCTTAATGGGTGTACTTGTGCGTTGGTTGTATGTTTGTTATGCACTCCGAGAGACATCAAGATATTAGAGCGTGTTGTTTGTGTCACTTAGATACAAGCTATACATAATCATCATCATCATCATCAGCCTGCCATAGTTCACTGCTGTATATTGGCCTCTCCAATGGCACGCCACTGAGACCGATTTTCAAAATAAATATGTATTTACATACAAAATTTTCAGAAAAAAAATGAAGTAACAAAAGACAGATCTGAGCATATTGACGAGAAACCACAAGTATGAAGCTTTGGTGGCAACAAAGTTTTTCTTATTTAACAAACCAAAAGCTTAGCTTAGTAAGCTTAGTTTGTCAACTACATATTTGTGATGTGGTATATTATAAAATGGATTTGATCAAGTATTACACGTATTACCATTCTAGAGTCACTTGCTAAATGCTGTTTCTTTACTAAGCTGTAACAGTACACAATAACATTTAAATGTCTGTCAAACCTATATATTTAATGAATGACTGAATTAAAACACTCAAACACTTGATAACAGTTCTGTCGGGCAAATATTTAGTAAGTGTGGCTCTAAATAAAATACTCTGCACTCCGACAAACCTTGCTTCTACAAGGAGTGCGTCGTATTTAGCGAGTCAAACGCGACGGTTTTAGAATAAGCCCTACTTATGGCCATTGTAGTGGTTTAAGCGATCGCCTTGCTCTTCAACAGAACTTAGAGTGTCGTGGTTTCGATCCTGATACGAGACAACACTTTTTGCTTTCTAAGTTTTCTAAAGGAAGGAATGTTGTAAGAAATTTTAGGTATGTTTCATAAAAAAAAATGTTTCAGTAGAAGCGTGGTAAATAGCAATATATCCAGTAGATCACAAAATAAAACAAATCATAACAGAACTTTAAATTACTGTATCCAGCAAATGTTACACAGTTTAACCGATGAAAGTAGTTATTTTTATTAACCTTCTCTGCTGGGGAAAGGTGTCCCTTACAAAGTCAAAATCAAAGTCAAAGTCAAAACCATTTATTCATTTAGGTCACAAAGTGACGCTTATGAACGACAAAAAATTTAGTTAATTGCTAGATGATTCCACATGTACATTTACTGCCACGTTCGCAATGCTTTTTTTATTGTAATAGCTTTGAATATAATATAAATAAGGCATTTGTTGCACAGAAAAGAGCCATTCGAACGATTGTAAGAATTCAAATACCAAATTCATGCAGACCACATTTCAAAGAACTGGGGATATTAACTGTTCCTAGTTTATATATATTAGTACTACTCTCTCACTTATCTAAACATGTTCATGAGTACGAAAATGAAGATGAGAAACAGATAAGGGAGAGCACGAGGAGAAAGGATCTACATACCCAATGTATACCACACCTAGATGTTGTAAAACAAAGTGCATTTTACAGATCCGTTAAAATATTTAATAAATTGCCTCTAGAAATTAAAGAAATATTCTGCAAAAAGGATTTTTTAAGCAAACTTAAGCGATTCCTGTTAGAAAAATGCTATTATTCAATTGATGACATGTGAACCACATTGACATTTTTTTATATTCAATTTATATTTTTTTTTTGGCTTGTTTAAGTTTCTTTTTTATTATTTATTAGTTAATTTATTGACATTTCACGATTTTTATTGTTTTAAATTTGCACTCGACATTTTAAGTATTTTTTTTTTTTTTTGATGTTTGACATTTTATTGATTTTAATATTTTATACACATTATTAATAGAATTAATTGACTTTTTATCTCTTTTTTATTTTCTAATTGTGGTGTCATCAATGTTTATTGTAATTGAAATTCAAATTTATTATAAGTTTATACAATTGTTCTTAGAATATAATTAGGAATTGTAATTTGTAACTGTTAAACATTCGCATACAATGTAAATTGTTTCTGAAATAAATGAAAATGAAAATGAAAATGCGAACCACGAGAAAGAACGCGCAATAAAACTCGTGGCCAATCTTTTTAACTGCCAGTGTAATGGTTTTACATGTTATCTTTGTAAGGAACTGCAACTGTTTCACATTGTGAGTTATTTACTACTGCAAAATTTAATAGTTATTGATATCATACTCAAGCAATAAATTATGTTCATTCGGTAAGCCTCCCAAAGTAAATATGGTGAAACAGGGGCATCCACTTACGTCTTTTGATATAGGCAACTCGCGAACATGACTGTTCAGAGCTATGGTGAAACAGTATGTCCCGAAAAGTAACGGTATATAAACCTGCTGCCATTTACAATCTATTCGATAACAGTTCATGACCACGAGTTACCTTGCCTTACAAATCCGATAAATTATAATAAAAAGATACACTCCTCCAAGTGTCTTTATCCTGAGCCAATATTGTCAAGTCCCTATCGAAGCCTTCTAAATCGACATGCCATCGTTCTCAGGATCTGCCTCTACGCCGCCGCCCGTCGTGACGCGTGCGGCACTTACAGTGTGGCAATCTTGACTCATCGGCTAGAATGCATTCGAATAACGAAAGGTGAATTAAATGATATTTTTTTTAACTTTTGTTGCACAAAAGAGAGAACTTAATTATTAATCTAAATAATATATCTGCTAATAAAACATAATGGCCGAGTGCTTGATTTTGCATCCACAGAAGGAATAAAAATTATTTGTACTGAAATTTGTGAACAGCGCACTCATAAAAACATTTTTGGTGGATTATTCTCTCTGCAGCATGATTAATGACCAGTTGCTCTCTAGCAATATTTTATATTCGATGTTACTGTACGTTTGCTAGCTGGTACATGAAATTGCTGTAAACGTACGTGTAGTCCTTTTAGTAAACTTTCGACTCCAAATTTGAAGACAAACACTTTGAATACTGTGTTGAAATAGCAGCTCTGTACAATGGCAGCCTAATCGAGCATCTTCAACAAAATTCAATTAATTAAGCATCTGCTAATTCTCTCGAAAACGCCAAGTACTCTTTTAGAGGCCTTCTAGGCACATTCTGAACCAATATACTCCAAGACTTTAGAACAACAACTTGAAAGTGTGAGAGAGAGACTAATACCTTTGTCTCTGTCTAACCCAATACTAGAGACCATTGGTACAACTTTTTGCATAATTTGTTTAAATCGAATGTTGCTCCGGGGTAACAAGTTTTCCTGTTTCCACAACCTGTGCCAAATAAATGTTTATTTACAAAACTTTTAATACTTTTTGTTCCTTCATTGTCCATTTGGTGAAGGCCAGCCTACTTTTATTACTTCGTAGTAAAAATATGGGTTTACTGGTTTATTAGAGACTTTACTTATAATGTTATTTCAGGCGTTTATAACAACAATGGTAGCTCTGCTTGGTCGTAAACGATGTTTGTGGCTAACTTGTTATACAGTTTA
The DNA here is from genome assembly GCA_944739405.2 of Euclidia mi. Taxonomy (NCBI): domain Eukaryota; kingdom Metazoa; phylum Arthropoda; class Insecta; order Lepidoptera; family Erebidae; genus Euclidia; species Euclidia mi. The sequence goes on along the minus strand of OX123198.2, from coordinate 65,543,116 downwards.
CACTACAGGGAGAGAACAGAGATAGAGAATAAAATTAATACAGAGAAACTTAAGTATTTTCTGCGTAAAATTAACTTTGTATAGGTTTCCTTGATGCTAATATAACACTAGTTAATTATAATTGCTCTCTTTGCAGATAGAGATTTAGAAGTAATGTCAGGTTACCTAAGGGAGTGTTATATAAACTTTTTAATGAAGTGTGTGTTATAGTTCTTATGCGTAGACCAATGCTAAGTATCCCTAAATATTCTGATATATTTAATTATTGCATTTTTATTTTTAGGATTGTCAATATTACATTTTACTTAACAAATGTTTATAGTTATTATAGTTTAATTTCGATAGTACAGAAACACGTCATGTTTCAATATCACATAAATGACATCTAGAAGTTGTGGCGGTTGCGGTTCATAACATTGTGTATCAAGTAGGCAGCTAAATCAAGCTTAACATTCGATAACAAAAATTATTTTTAAATAAAAACAAACCAACTTCAAAAAACACTAAGGAACTAAAAAACAAATAATAATTGGTTTTGGAGCAAACATTTTTGGAGTCGGTGCCAAGCAAAGTATTTCTGATCTGACTATACAACCTCTACACATTTTTATATAACTTTCGTTGTTGATAGAATAGGTAGTTTGTAATTTAGTAACTTTTGCGTAAGGGCTTGGCACCGAATTCAAAAATGTGTGCTCCAAAACCAATTATTATTTGTTTTTTAGTTCCTTAGTGTTTTTTGAAGTTGGTTTGTTTTTATTTAAAAATAATTTTTATTTTTTGCTTTTTCGTGGTATACTAATAAAAAATAGTAATAGGTGGTACATAGGATAGTGTAGGTGGTACATGATGGGGAGGCCTTCCTTACGTGCCTCAATTCTGAAATGTAGACCTGTATCTTTCTGCCAATTTCAAGTATTTTTTGTTTTCAACTAAATAGCCTAAACACGTTCGTTTCAGTTCCATCATCAGATCTCGGATATCATCCAATACCAAAGACAAAACAAACAAGCCTAAACACAATGATATTGCGTTATTGTATTACAAAGATCCCATGGCCACCTTCCTGCTCCATCATCAGAGTTTGGTAAACATTCAGCACTATAGTCCATGTAAAGCCGAATCCAAAGAGCCCAAACTCAATGGCATTGCGTCTTTATATTACAAAGATGCCATGGCCACCTTCCTGCTCCATCGTCAGACCCTGGAAAACATCCAGTACCAAAGTCCATGTAAAGACCTACAAACGACCCTAAACTCGATGATATTGGGTTACCTTCGAGCTCTATCATTAGACCATGGAAATCATCCAGCATCAAAGTCTATGTAAAGACGACTCAAACGAGCCCAAACTCGATGGGATTGCGTAATTGTATTACAAATATCCCATGGCTACCTTCCTGCTTCATCATCAGAGTTTGGTGAACATTCAGCACTAAAGTCCATGTAAAGACGAATCAAACGAGCCCAAGCTCAATGGGATTGCGTCTTTGTATTACAAACATCCCATGGCAACCTTCCTGCTCCATCATCAGACCCTGCAAGAAATCCAGTACCAAAGTCCAGTGTAAAGACGAATCAAACGACCTTAACCTCGATGAGATTGGGTTATTGTATCACAAAGATCTCTTGGTTACCTTCCAACTCTATCATCAGACCATGGAAATCATCTAGCATCAAAGTCCATGTAAAAAACGACTCAAACGAGCCCAAACTCGACGGCATTGGGTTGTTAGGGTCAAATCGCTTCAAGTGTGTTTATAAAATTTGAAGAGTTCCTTCGATTTCCTTGATTAGATCCTGACCTGATGATCATGGGACTAATTAGGAGGTATACTCTTTCAATCAAAACAAGAATTTTCGAAATCGGTCCAGGCGTCTTAGAGAAATCGGGGAACATAAATAAAAAAAAAATATTCCGACGAATTGTAAACCTCCTCCTTTTTTTGAAGTCGGTTAAAAATATAAAGGAAAATATGTAATCTATTTAAAAACGGCACTAAAACATCTGTAAGAAACATAACGTAAATTATCTTGCTATCTTAATACTACAAATTTGGTAGGTTCTTCATGTAATGTTCATTATAAGAAATATATTTAATTCGTATTTCATTTTTTATTAAGTAACATAATTTATAAGAAGCTTAATGTAATCTAATCTAATACAAAAACCTTAAAAACAAATTTAGAAACTGAAAATATTAACATGGTTTAGGCGTAGTAAAATGCCTCCGCATCAATGTCATCGGGTAACGTGCCCAGAAGGCTGGCAGCATTGCCACGCTGGATGGCAATGCTGATTCTCTGAGCAAAGAATAAACCAGCCTTCTGGTCACGCGAGACGTCGATTAACCGTTTCGAAATTTCCTGGAATAGAGAACGAGCGCTCGGACACCATGAGTCTAGCGTTTCCACCCCAAACGGCTCAAACACGTAATTACTTATTAAATTACTGTATTTGCGCCGTTTGAGGGTTTCCGCAGTTGCAGCAGCAGCGCCAGCATGGCCTCATGTGCTTGGAACGTGTGATGGCGTGAGGGTGTATACGCAGGTTGCGTCCCACACCAAAGGCCTACCCATGTTCCAAGGCAACAATGACATACCATCAGGTATCTTACCGTCGTCGCGTACCAAACCATTTGGTTCAAGTACAGCAGGTACGCCAGACGCGACAAGAGCACGACGGATTATATCATTCAGATGGGCATGACGAGGAATTCTTCCAGCGCTTCTGCTGCAAGATAGCTCATGGTGGCCGAGGCTATCGACGTCTTCTCCACAATGACATCGATGCGGAGAAACACACGGAGCACCTAAACGAAGACAAATGGCAATACGGAATGTCTCATTGTCCAACATGGTTCCAGTGTTTGACGATGGTAGTGCCTGAAGCCATAGCTATCTTAATGGAATTTTAAAAGTTATGGAAGAGAATGTTTTTTAAAAATCTCGTACAAATCACAATTTCATTCATAAAGTTTCTCGTGAACATGACGTAAAAAAAGAATTCAGCTTTCGTGGGTTAACGACCGTGAAAAATTTAGTGGGTAAGACAGAATGTGCTTCGGGGAGCACTTGTACGCGGTTTAGATAACTTTGTCATCTATTAGGCGACGAGTGTACAATACATTATGTATACTGTGGTGCTTCTCTAAATTGTGAACATCAAAAATATTCTATGGGCATAATTTTCCAAGAGATTACTAAAACACTTCTTGGAAGATTACTAGTAGGTATTTCATAAAATGCTGCGGTAGCCGAGTGGAGAGACCGACAGTCTGCTACGCAGAGGGTCTCGTGTTGGAACCACGGCACGCACTTATTACTTTTCGAAGTTAAGTGCGTATTACATTTTATTGTTAATTATCGCTTGCTTATCGGTGCAGGAAAGCTTCGTGAGGAAACCTGCATGTCTAAGAGTTCTCCAGAATGTTCTCGAAATACATCTGAAGTCTGCCAACCCGCACTTGGCCAGCGTGGTGGACTATGGCCTAACCCTTCTCATAGTGAAAAAAGGGCCCGTGCCCAGCAGTGGGACAGTATAAAGGGCTGATGATCAATTCATATTATATTGACTAGAATTTTCTACAGTCAATACAACTACACTGGGTGTTTATTAGTTCAAAGAATATTTGTCTCTCTTTAAACGTAAATATCGCACGTGTAAAAGGACAAAAGAAGAAATGCCCCGATCTTCAGACCGCAGACCATTTTTTATATAGAGTAAAAAAGCATCATTACGTATTTAGGTGCCTACGATGTAGGTGCTTATTAGAAGCAATATAAAAAAAACCCTTTAGAAACTGAAAATACTTATCTTGAAAAAATTTACCAATTTCAATTACCGTTTAAACCTACCTCTAAAATAGTGAATAGCGCAAAGGATAGAATAAATATTCAACTAAAAATAAAGCAGAGCGATAGTTTGAAACGTTATTATGCCATTCTTAAAAGTGTTCCCTCAGGTTCACAGAAAATTGGGTCGCGAGCACAAACGCGCTCCCATAGAAACTAGAAAGATAACGAAAAGTTATTATGCATTATGGTGCCGCGAAAAAATAATCTCAAAATAACCTCTATTTTGATACGCAAATGTGTATCACATTTATTATAAAATTTAAGCAATCTCCTGGCATCGTGTAGCTGTTTTTCTTTTGTAAGCGAACCACAGAGTAATTTTGTCGTCAGATGAAACCCGGCAATTGTTTACAAATCTTAATATATAAAATCCTTGCGTTACTGACTGACTGACAGACACGCTACAGCCGAAACTATAGGGCGCAGGAAGCTGAAATTTGGCATGTATGTTCCTTGGGGACCGTAGGGGTGCACTAAGAAGGGATTTTCCGAATTTCCCACGGGATCGGTCAAAACGGGTAAATTTAAAAAAAATGCAGGCGTAGCTGCTGGCGTCCTATAGTTTTCGTATAAAACCGTATAGGTTGTCTCCACGGTCATCGTTATCTGCATCAGTTCTTACATTATGTTATAGTGGCTTTTTGTCTTTTGAATTGCAAGAATGTTAATACAAGTCACATGTACGAACTATATAAAAATTTTCTAAACGAAACTAGAAAGCGATGGATATTCGTTTTTGGATTTTGTTGAGCCCTTTCAGTAAAAAGCCAAATCGCTTTATTAAAAGGCGCCGTTCGACTAGCGGTTAAGGTGGCTAGCTGTGACATTATAGAGCTCTTCCCGCTATGAGAAGGATTGGAGCACAGACCAACACAATGCCTCGTGTGGGTTGACAGATTACTCAAGTCTTTCATGAACATTTTAATTATCACGGATAACTCTCAGACATACAGGTCCTCACAATACTCACCTTCACAGTTAAGCTAACGATAATTAAAAGATATGCCAGGTCAAGTTAATTCAGTGTCTATTACCGCTTTGCTTTGAAAGCTCATTCTTCGGGTAAGCTACACAACGTCAAACACTTATTTGACTGTTATGTCCTCTGTAAGATCTAATTCGGACGCACAAAGAGTGGGTTACAGTTTTTATTCAGAAGCCGGATAGTTGACAGTAGTATGTTAGTTTAACTGTAACAGATTGAATGCGGATATGTATCTCAACTACAACAAACTGCAAGTTTAAATCACAAAAGCAGCCCTATGTTTATATTTTTACTTAACAAAAAATACATATTCTGTACATTCAACGTAGAAGAACAAAGGAACACAGAGAAATGAAACTCAAATTGAAGACACTACTCAGCAGGCGAGGCAGTAACGTGATAAGTTTATCTTATAGTGCCGCCAACTTGATACAGAGATAACTTAACTCGATACAGAGAGTTATGAAAGCCATCTGATACCTACCTCCGCGCGCACATCCGAACCAAAACAATCGCCTGTTTATCTTCCCAAACTAGATATCTATCGAATATTTATCCTTACACATTATATATACTTGCATTCCTCCCGAGATTTCTCGATATACTTGCAACCTCCTTTCAAGATAGACAGAACACATTTTCTTTTTCCTTATATTGTAAAAACCTCAATATGTAAATGTAAGAGGAATGGATGTTCGTCATTTCGTTGGCGCTTTTTTTCGTGACGTTGTCAGCCATTTCTTCCTGATTACGTTAAAACAGCCCGAGGTGATTGCACTCAGTGCATGTGTGCGTGGATGTGTTTGTGTGTGTATGTTTGCTTTTGAGCTTTGTGATGTAGGTATTTTGATGGACGAAGACAGTAGAGTTTCATTTTTATGCGTATCTTTTGAGTGAGTGAATATTGCTTATCTGAACAATTATTATTTTAGTTGTTATTATCCATATCATTAGTTCTTTCTTTGTTGTATGTGTAATTAAGATTGGTAAATAATAGTTACTTTTATTGCCTTACGCTGTCGGTAAAACTTGTTGAGACATATAGGTCAGTTGTCGAATAGACTTAGCTCTGCAGCATACGCGGTTTACAAAATTCGTCAGTTAACTGATATAGATACGGCCAGATTAGTATATTTTAGTTATTTCCACAGCATAATGTCATATGGCATTTTATTATGGGGCAACGCAGCTGACATTCAAACTGTGTTTGTACTGCAGAAGCGGGCTATTCGTGCAATCTACAGTCTTGGTTCAAGGCATTCACTGAGGGAAAAATTTTAAGAAATTAAGATAATGACTGTCGCATCTCAATACATTTATGAGAACTTGTTATATGTCAGGAAAAATATAAATATGTTTTCTAAATTCAGCGACATTCATAATTTAAACACACGAAATAAAAACAAACTTGTTCTACCTTCAACTAGACTACAAAAAATAAGTAACTCATACAAGTGTCAAAGCATACGTTTTTACAACAAAATTCCAGGCAATATTCAGTAACTAAGTATTAATAAATTCAAAGTATTTATTAAACAGAGCTTGTGTTCAAAAGCTTATTACACAGTTAAAGATTATTTAGCAGACAAAAATGCCTGGAATTGAGTTTAAAAATTATGAATTTTGACATTTTGAAATTAGTGACATGATATTTTTATTTACATTTGTAATACTTATATTTTTACATTTTGATATTTTTAATTTGACATTTGTAATTTTATTTATTTTGTTTTGACATTGTTTGATTTGACATTGTTATTTTATTTATTTTCTTTTGACATTTAAAATTACTTAAGTAATATATTATTATTCATAAATTGACATTCAATATTTTTTTCTGACATTTAATAATATTTTCTGATATTTTAAATATATTACATTTTATTGTTTAAATTTTTATTATTTTTACTTATTGTTTGCAACATGTATTTTACTGTGTATTAGCATGTAAAGTTGTGAGTACGATGTGGGCATTATTAAACATATAAACAAATAGTTGTGGCAACCTGTCTGATGGCTTAGGCTGACATGCTTATGCATACACCTTCTGATGGCGTGGAGGCATAGTGATACAGATCGTGCTGGCTCCCTCAATTAAGGTTGAGCCGTACGATTGCTGTTGAATGCGGGCCATCAGTGGGCCGAGTCAGTCAAAAGCGTCAGATAATTTCCTGCATTGTACTTGCATACTAAACCCTTTTTTGTCTGGACTTTAAAAGATGAAGAAAAGATTAAAGAAATTGAAGTGACAAAAAAAAAACAATGACTCTGAGTTTGTTTCGGCCTTTCTTCTCAAGAAGTCATTTAGCTAGGAAAAGCCGGCTTCATCTAGAATAGGGTTTTGACATGTATAAGTGTTGTAAACAACCAAAATGCAGAAATAAATATGTCTTTATGTCTTTATAAAATGAATGTAAGAAGATTGTACTTTTTTTGCAAACAATTCAATATAATTATAACATACATAGCATTTTGAAATAAAATATATTTGAAAAAAAAACGCATCAATATCCCTTAAAATGTAACCCACCACGATACCAATGGTCGCATAATTTTCCATCGCTGTTATTGAATAAATACGTATCAATGCACGCGTATACTACATGCAGAACGATGATAATAATTTGACAAAGCTTGTACAAAATACCGAACAATACATACGCCTATAATATGCCTCTATTTAAAGCTTATACTTACTTTAGATATCGTAACTTCCTTATTTATCTATATTATTATATTGTATCTTAACTACGATCGACAAAACCACCATCATATTTAATTCATGGGATCGATTTCTATAGATATAACCGAGGACAGTGCAATGTTCGTGCTCGCTTTACTTACTGAAATGCAATACCACTAACGCGAAGGAGACGAGCTATAACCGCTTGCTTTGAAATTCATAAATGGTTGAATGGCTGACCTAAATGCTTTGCAAATACAATAGAGAGAGGTTTCTGTGCGTCTCAGTTTATTTCTCCTTATGACTGTATCGAGGTATATTATTGAACTACAATCGGAATACGAGTAAGGTATGTTACGTCCATAATGCCTATATGTTGTATGCCATAGATTTTAGTGGGCATTTGATGGTGCCACTTCTGTGTATTAATTTAAAGTATCGGCTTTGGCGAAATTGATCAAATGTTAAAGTACACAAAAAAAACATTCCATTGATATAGGCTAGAAGGCCCATCCTTCTTTAATGAGTAATTTGACTTTTCAAAAGCCTTTATTCTAATATTAAATTATTTTTATGGAATCGACCTTAAAACTCGAATAATTTGACAAATTCTAGGTAGTAGAGCCTTGCTGATTTCAGCATGAATGGGCCGGCTCGACCGGGAAAGTACTACCTTCTCACAGAAAATCGACGTAAAGTAACAGAACCTAAATTGTTGCGTTTCGTTCGGTGAGTGAGAGTGCCGGAGGCCCTATCCCCTATTCCTTCTCCCTCATCCCACTCCTTATCCTATCCCCTTTTCCCAACCCCAAGGGGCGGCAACGCACTTGTGACTCCTGCGGTGTTGCTTGTGTCCATGGGCGGCGGTATTGCTTACCATCAGGCAATCCGTCTGCTCGTTTGCCGCCTTATACTATAAAAAAATAAAAAATAAAAATCACTTCCGTGTAGTGACGAAGAATGCAAAGTGCCACTATACAATTTCATTCCGTGGGTTTTGTAAGAGGTGAATAAGGAAAATAAACGAAGCAAAGATACTACATCTTTCGAAGAGACGGAAAACTCGAAGTCAAAACCTATTCTACCTTGCAGCTTTCGTGGCACAGAAAGTAGTTTTACAATCCCTTTGTGTTTTATTTGTATCACGCGCGGCGTCGGTCGAGTTTTGCAAGATGTCTCCGTCAACATTGTCACTGGTTGAACCAGGTTCGTACTTGTAACTGTGGCGTAAACTTAATAAGTGGCTGAACAATGTCTTAACGTTATTCCATCAGTTAGCACTACAACTTTGCTTTTACAAACTTCATAATACGTCTCAATGCAGAATACGTTACGAAGTTTCTTTGGGTTGTATCAATTAATCTTGTTCGTGGCTTGTATGTCTAAACTAAGTACTTGTGATACAAAGTATTATCTGATCGGTATGATTATCGAATATGTTACACGAATAGTGAAAATATTGATAGATGGTCACATCACCAGTACAGGCTGCATCGCTTGTTTTGGGTTCGATCCTCGCAGATAAACGTTATTTGTGTGATTTATAAAAACTTTCTCCGTGTTTCTGGGCAAAAGTGTTACTGGGTTTTTCAGAATTCTCAGTAGCAGCATGGAGTCTGGTAATGTGCCCGGTGACGGCAATAGGCTCGCCCCCTATTACGTAGGACCTAAAAATTCATGGCGAATTGTGGGTGTAGTATTAACACCTCTGCCTTCCTCTTCGGGGATACAGGTGTGAGTCTATAAATAAATAAATAAAAATAACATTCTCCGTGTTGTGAACTTGTTTGTTATCTACATGACACACGAAGTGTTTGTAGCGCAGGAGATGACTATTTGAGTTTACTAAAGTAATAAATAAAAATTGTTGTCGATGGATCATATAATAAGTACTTTTTTCCTTTTTCTTTCCAAGTTACCCGTGTAACGTGCAACGTCTAATCCCTATATAAATCCCTTTCAGTGAAGTTTGTCACGAACCCGTCTACCTTAATATTACGTAAATTCTAGGATCTGAAGTTTGATAAGTTTATTTACATATTTATGTACTTTGATAACAAAAGGCTGTTTTGTGTGAATCAATCCGACAGTGTAGGCACGTACGTCGACATATAATATCAAATTATCAGAGAATCAATCACTGTTACGTTTCATCACAGAATAGATTTTGTGAAATCCTTTTGGCGAGATGCATAATTTCATTGATATTTTTATTCTTATGTCTAAAATAAAATTATATTATTTCACTTTCCTATGCCAAATCTCCTACTGCCTCACAATGCTATCGTAATGCATGGAGAGGCGTGTGCCCAGCAGTGGACTATAATAGGCTGTGTGATGAACATCTAAATATATAAAATCCTTGCGTTACTTACTAACTGACAGACACGCTACAGACGAAACTATTGGGCGCAGGAAGCTAAAATTTGGCACGTATGTTCCTTGGGGACCGTAAGGGTACACTAAGAAGGGATTTCCCGAAATTCCCACGTGATTGGCCAAAACGGGTAAATTAAAAAAAAATGCAGGCGTAGCTGCTGGCGTCCTCTATTACCTAATAAAAATACAAAAATCGTCATGCATCTAAAACTTTCGCCTTGGCACTAGGTAGGAGTCTTATTTGTAGGCTTATCTGATTTGACAAAGCATTGTCACTTCCAAAGAGTAAAATGCCATTTGATCTACGCAACACAACATTTTATGGTTGAACCATTTTCAAAAATATTTATTTCCTCAGCTGACTATTGCAAGAACTCGCTGAGGGACCGACGGACGTTGCCGTGACTTTAAGGAACTATCATTATTTATAACAAAGAAAATCATAAAAACGATATTTATTTATTTATTTTAGGTTCACTAACAATCGCTTCTACTATTACACTGATAATACTTACAAACACTTTTATATAACTTAAATCTAAGCTTAAAGCTTCTTTATAAGAAAAACTTATTTTAGCCCTACCAACACAACGGGCGAGATGCCAAACAAATCTTTTTTGTATGCGTTCTAACCTTAAGCAATGTGTAGCATAGTGTGGTCGCCAAACTGTCGAACTGTATTCAAGGGTACTTTTTACAAGACTATAATAAATAATTTTCTTAGTTTTTAAATCTGTGAATTGCTTGATATTCCTCATCGTAAAGCCGAGCATTCGGGCAGACTTATTGATGATAAATTCTAAGTGAGGAAGAAAAGACAATTTCCTGTCAAAAAGTACCCCTAAATCCTTAATAACATCTTGTTCCTCTATTATATGACTATCAATGTGATAGTTAAAAGATGTTAAGTCTCTCCTTCTGGAAAACTTTACATGAAAGCATTTTTTTGCATTAAGTTGCATGCTATTGTTAACACACCATGCAGACAATCTATCGAAGTCCTGTTGCAGCAAAAAGCAATCAATTACGGATTCAAAAGTCCTAGCGAACTTTAAATCATCTGCATACATAAAAACAGATGAAAATTTAAAACAATTGGATATGTCATTGATAAAGGACATTAAACAAAAGAGGTCCAATATGAGAGCCTTGGGGCACCTCAGATGTTATACTAAACGTGCTAGACTGATATCCGTTAACAACCAGCGAAAAAGTACGGTTTTCTAAGTATGATTTTAACCATTTAAGCAAAGAACCAGCGAAACCATAAGCCAAAAGCTTGGCTATTAATATACTATGCGGTACTGAGTGAAAAGCCTTACTGAGGTCAGTATATATGACATCTATTTGTTTATTCTGATCGATGGGCTCTATGAGAGTTTCGGTAAAAGTGACAAGGTTAGTACAAGTGGAGCAACCATTTACAAAACCATCTTGGGAAGGATTGAGGTACACTTTTAAATGTCCTTGTATCAGTGGATACAGCAGCATTTCAAATACCTTAGCAAAGGTGCACAATAAAGAGATAGGTTTATAGTTGCTTACTTGAGATATATCCTCACGTTTATGGATTGGAACTACTCTTGCAGCCTTCTATTCGCTAGGAAATAGTCCAGATGTCAAAGACCTATTAAAAATTATGCTCAGCGGAAGAGCCAAGAATGCGGCACATGATACAATAAAAACTGGTGGGATATTATCTGCTCCAGCACCCTTATTTATATCCAACCCTTTCAAAACTTTTAAAACATCAGTCTCACTTATGTAAGGTTTTATAACAACTATACTATTATTATTTATTATTTCCAAATTCTGCAAATAATCGTTAGTCGTCGTATTAATATTGCTACTACGCTAAACCTTTGCATAATAGTTTGCAAAGAGATTACAGACATCCATGCCAGATGTCGCACAAGCAAGTCCATCGCTCACGGAATTCGGATATGTACTACTGCTACTACGTTTATTGTTTATGAAACTCCAAAATAATTTTGGGTTGTTAATAATACCTTGCTCGATACTAAGTATGTACTGTTTATAGCAAGTCGCAGCTAGCAATTTACAGCGACGCCCTACTTTCTTCATTGCTTCATTGCTTTTCATTCATCTAAGAGATTTTTGTAAAGTTTATAACGTACTCTAAGCTTATTCGTTTCATTGAGAGACCGAATCAAGCTACGGTTAAACCACGGGGGAAATGATTTAGTGTTTCTTTTATTCACAAAAGGTACAAATTTACGTAGGGCTTCACGTATTTTCGTATAAAATATACTCAATTGTTCGTTAACATTATTTACGTTCCCAAGTACATTGACCCAATCGATATTTTGCAAAAAATCGTTAATACGCGTATAGTTAGCTTTGTGAAATTTGTAATGCATGCTAGTAGGAGAATACGGCAGACTTTGTGCATTAATCAGAGACAATGTAATTTCCAGAGGTGGGTGAAGCTTATCAATTACACAGAGCACATTACTAGATTCTGTAACATCACATGCTACATCTGTTAGTACTAAATCTAAAATACGATTTAACTTATTTAAAACATAATTAACTTGTGACAGGTTATGCACATATGTAAAATCTACCAGTTGTGATGCCAGGTCCGGCACATTATAATTGGTATTTGGTTTCTTAATTGAAATGCAATCTATGCAAGTTAAGTTAAAATCGCCAGCTATACAGGACTGATAACCATGATCATAGATGTACACTTGTCCAAAAAATGTTTTAAAATTGTTCTTTGTACCGGGGGAAGTAAATAAACGGCACCAAATGCTATTGTCTTTTGAGAGCCGTTCCAAGGAATATCTAAAGTGATCCACACATCCTCACAGAGACTCTCCCAAGTAAACATACGTTTAGATTTTAACTCGCTTTTTACAGCTATAAGAACACCTCCGCCTTCTTTGGTACTGTGAAAGCCTGTAGACTCTCTGTCACGACCATAGATTTATTATATACTAACGTTAGATTGGCAATGGAGTCAGTAAAGTGAGACCAAAACAAGAAAACACTAGTGTGCGTGTAATGAGCTTGTATGCAAGACAAATAGTGATGGGCATGGCTTGCCTATACTATGATTATCGATAATATAGGCATGGTGTGGTATAGCCCGATTTAAAGCATGATTGAAGTAGTGTCAATAACTAAGAGAAGATAATAATAAAACTACAGATAAAAACTGTATTTTTTTATTTTCCACGAAATAAAACTAGGTAATTTATTAGAAAAATGTCGCAAACTTTCTTTGGAAGTATTCTGAAGTTTTGCTTCATATTTTATTATAATTGTTAAATAAATTTCAATTATTGCTTTTATTAGCAAGTATTTGTGATTAAATAATGCTGGTGAGTCATACATAATAATATGATTGTTAAGAACTTTTAAATAGTTTTTGCAAGATAAAAGGCAATCATTTACCAAAGTTTTAAACATTAATTCGGTGATATTTTTTCCTTTCATACATCTACGGAACATTCGTTCAGATTGGACACTTATTTCATAAACATCTTGGGAAGGATAAATAAGGCCACCTACATCCTTTGTACATATAAGGGAATCTATTTTAATATCACCGTAAAGTACACTAAGACGGGGTTCACATTTAATTTTTATTACAATTTTTTCCACATACCCACAAATATATTCAACAATGGACTTTATTATATTACCTTTTCCTTCAGGCACCCACGGCATAGATGACACGAAGTCAGAATCTTCATCGATTAACTGAACTTTGCAAACAGCGACATCTTGTGGTGCTATTATTGCACTAAACCCGGTTGTAGTATTAATCATGTCTATGGTACGTGATATCTGTGCGTTAAGAATACAAATTTTCTCTAGGTAAAGGCAAACAATGGGCTTTGTCGCTGATTTGCACTTCCACATGGCACATGAGTCGTTTATAGGCTGCTGTGAATTGTCGAGCAGTGGGATTATTATTGAATCCCCCTCAAGAGCGCACTGAACTAAAAATGTTTCCAAATGGTCCAGCTTTACTCCTTGAGCCTATTAGAAAAAAAAATTTCTTCAAAGTGATTGCTGCATATGGATGAATATTGTTTGGAAACCCAATCTTCTCTGTTTATAATTTTTTGCCATTTTAATCGAACCTCATTACTTTGAGGAAATCTGAAATAAGTATTTTAATTTATTTTTATTATATTTATAACTACGACATTTGGATAGAGAACATAAAATTAAATAATATTTATTTGTTAAATAACAGTATGGAAGCTATGCAACCTTTGTCAGTCAAGTTACAAATCAATATTTTTGTAATGGATGCCAGGAATCGAACCTTTGCTAGTCCGCTACAGTGCGCTGGTAGTGTGCTGCTGACGTGTGCCTACGACGATGCGTGTTCTTCTATGTGTGTGGACTGTATGGCTTCGATGTGTAAGGGCTTCAGAAATGAAACATCTTCATATGTTGAGAGCGATGCTGTTCAGGTGTTCGGTGCTTGATGGTTACATAGGTCACAAGATGGTGGTTGGGACGCCAACAACTGGCCGAATACATGGTCGCTTAAGTACCTCGAAACTTTACCTTATCGACGACCATCGCACCGAACACGTGCACAGAAAATCTTTCGTTTATTTTTATTTCAAATATGGTACAAATGTTACGTATGATTCGTTCCTATTATACATACATACATGTTCTATAAATCGTTAGCAAATACCTAAACCTAACTACTAGCGTCACTAAGTTATTCCATAAAAACTCCCAAAAAATGCTGTCACACAAGGGCCCGCCCACTATATTTTCTATTGAAAAACTATTTTATACTAAATCTATATATATAATTTTGGTAGGACGTTGTGTGCAACTATATGAGGCATCTATTAAAACAAACACCATGAAAATATCTTTATTCAATTCGAACCTATTACATGATAACTTTTGAATCATAAAAAAATTACAGAATTTCTTAAGTAAATACTATCGTAAGTAAACAAATTTATGATAAACATACGAATGTTTGTTATTATGCTTATTTTAACTATATAAGGTAATAACTAGCAATAAAAAGGTATCTAGACATGATTTCAAGTCTATATGAAGCCAAAAAACACTTATAAAACTATAAAACGAATATGTAAACAAACAGCTGTTTTATGAAGTATTAACTCTTATCTGTCACTACTGATAACGCTATTTATGATTCGATATCTAAGGTCCCTACAGTTAGCACAAGTTTAAGACTAATGTTCATGTATTACATAGTTGTTTTATATTAACAATCTAACCATTTACACTATTTTAGCTATTTTTTAACGTTTTGACACGTCCGGGAACCGAACCCGGTGTACCGCACGATTAGATAACACTGATTTTATACGATTTTCACTCGCGGTTTCGAATACACTATTCACTGTCATAGTTTTAATGTCTGTCGCGAACATCTCTCCCGCCGTGCAGCAACGCGCGTGACCCGTCGTGTGGCGGTGCTGCAGAGCACCCGGTGAGCGACGCCTCGTCACTTGGGCAGGGGGACCAGCTTCTTAGCCGGCCGTTTGAGGACGCCTGCTGCTGTGCGCACCTCGACAGTGCGTATGGCGCCGTCGGCGCCCGGGTAGACAGCCACAACTCGACCGCGCGGCCAGGTATTGCGCGGGAGTTGGCCGTCGGCGATCAGGAGGGGGTCGCCGACCTCGAGGTTGAGCCCAGACCCATGGGGCTCCCGCCGGTGTTGCAGCTCGGGTAGGTACTCGCGCACCCAACGGCGCCAGAACATGTCGGCGAGGATTTGGGCGCGCCGCCAGTGCTTGCTGCTGTTGAGGTCAGCCTCGCTGAACTCGCCCAGTGGAGGGAGGCGAGCAGAACCACCGAACAGGATGTGGTTCGGGGTGATGGCCTCGCTGTCTGCTGCGTTGACGGAGACGTGTGTGAGGGGTCGACCCCTCACACACGTCTCCGTCAACGCTGTTTACTGTGTACTCGACCTCACACAGTAGTGTAGCTAGGACTTCTTCGTGCGGATGGCGCTCGTGAAGGACCGTATAGAGGGCGGTCTTCACGCACCTGACGAGGCGCTCCCATGCGCCCCCCATGAATGGCGCTGAGGGGGTGATGGAGCGCTATATGATGCCACGGCGACTCGCTTCCTCGGCGACGGCGTCTCTCATCTCTCGGTCGGCACCGTGCATGTTGGTGCCATTGTCCGAGTAGATCTCTGCGGGGCAACCTCGGCGCGCTGCGAACCTGCGCAGCGCCAAGATTGCGGAGTCGGCGCTCAGGCTGGCGGCGACCTCCAGATGTACTGCCCTGGAAGTGAGACATGTAAACAGTGCCACATAACGTTTGTAACGCTGTCTACCGACGGTTACGGAGAGCGGCCCGAAATAATCAAGACCCGTGTAGGTGAAGGGCCTCTGATGGTGAGCAAGGCGCGTCTTCGGATGGTCCCCTGTGGCTGGCTCAGGCGGCTGCGTTTTTCTAATGCGGCATGGTAGACATCTATGTACTATTTTCTTTGTAGTCGGCCGCAGACGAAAAATCCAACAGTGTTGGCGTATTTCATTGATTACCAACTCTGTACCGCTGTGATGTAATTTTGTATGCGTCCAATCTATGTATAGCTGTGTAATGCGATGATCGCCGTCTAAGATCGGCGGTCTCTTTGTCTGTTCGGAGATTTCTTCTGTAGCTGTTATACGACTGCGTAGAGTGATCATTCCGTTGTTCATCTCCACGGGTAACGAATACAGGCGGCTGTCTCTGGCGACACCTCCTCCGCGCCGCAGCTCCCGAAAGTCGGCGCCGAAAGGAGTTTTCTTGTTCCGCCTTCACAAGAAGGTCCTCGGCGTCGCGGTTGTGTTCAGCGGGGAGAAGCACGAAGTTTCGGGAGTCGGCGGCTGGACGAGGTGCCGCTCTGCCCGACTTGATGTTGTGCTTCGTCTTCATCACGTGACGCCAATCTGGATCCTTCTGTCTATTTTTCTGCGTTCTAGTGTGTAGAACCTTCTCTGCGGTTTTCTTACACAAGGTTATAACCGGTGGAACTCTCGCTGTTGCTCGTAAGAGCCTTTTCCGTTCGGGAAATCTATACGGGTCCGGTACGGCTTCTATAATTCTATGTCGTTGACGACGCTCTCTGTAGGATGCAATGCACTGCTCCCCTATTGTCTTTGCGACGGTAGGCTTAACTGCGGCCTTCGATTCTGTAGGAGAGTGCACCTCTCCTCTATTCGAAACTATAAGAGCGTGCGTCTGTGCCGTATTTTCTATATCTGTCCCCGTGTCTATACGCGAGTTCTCCGTTTCTATGTTTCTAATCAACGCGAGTCTCTTCGCTGCGTCTCCTTGACTATTCGATATGACGTGTGCTTCTTTCTGTAGAAGGGCCGTCTCTATATGTCTATCTTCTAATTGTTTCGTATGTTTTTCTAACATATCTGTCGCCCGCTTCTCTGGGTCCAAGTTCGGTCGACGTGGGTTCACTATGAGCGATCCGAAAGCGAAATATTCTTCACGCGACGTTTCTATGTTTTTATGTCGAGCGGCGAGTCCGTTGACGTAGTGTACGGTGTTTCCCAAGGTGCGCGAGCGTGCGCCGTGCAGCACCCATCCCAGCGACGTAAGCGACGCCACCGGTTGATCGTTGGGTCCTCTTCGTACTGCGTTCGCTATGAGCAGGTGCCAGTTGTCTCGTCCTATTAGCACCTTCGGCACGCCTATGTCGTACACCAGCTTCTTCTTGATGCCTTCGAGGTGTTTGCAGTCTATCAGGTCCTCTTCGGCGATCTTCTGCGGCGACAGGTGTAGGCTGGCTACGGTGCACGCACACAAAGGCACTTGTTTGCTGTCGGCGCCGGCTCCTCGTATTTGTATGTCTACGCGTCGCGACGTTGGCATGTCGATCGACGTATCGCCTATGGCACGGATCGTAAACGGGTCCAGGTTCCCTTCCGCGCCGACTTCCTTGGCTATGTCTTCGTCTATGAGCGATACGGTGCTTCCGTCGTCGAGTAGGGCGAACGTAGACGCCCCTCCCGCCGGTCCGACTATCTGCACGGGCACTATCTTTAAGTATGATTGAGCCTTTGCACGTATGCACGAACTGGCGACCGTTTCTTGCTTTTCTATGTTCACGTCTTCGGTCCTATGGGCTCCTCTATCGTAGTGAAGCAACTGGTTGTGTGTAGCGCGGCATCCCTCTACACCGCACTTCTTGGGCTTGCACGAGTGTTCTATTCGGCGTATGCGTAAGCAGCGAAAACACAATCCATGCTGCTTAGCTAGCTGCCATCTCTTCTCTGCGTTGGCGTTACGAAACGTGCTGCAGGCCGACGAGTAGTGTCCTTCGCGTTCACATATCCTGCACTTCGCGTTAGACGTGTCCGTATGCGTTCGCTTCTCCGTCGCCGTCGCCGTGTACGTCCTCTGCACGGTACGTCTGCTTGGCGGCCCATCGATGATGTTCTCAGCCGGCGCGAACGCGCTACAGTAACGCGCGTACTCTGTCACGAAGTCACTGAATCGGCTGAGGTCCGGCTTCGACTGGCACTTCTCGGTGTACGTCTTGTACCACTGCACACGTAGCGAGTTCGGTAGCTTCTCGGTCAACACACGCACTAGCTCCGCATTGATGAGGTAGTGTTCTTTTTTCAACGCACGAAGTGTGACGACGCCGCTTCTAATCTTGCTCGCGAACGCGCATATGTCCTTGGGTGCTTCGCTACAGCGTGGCAGGGTCCTCAGCTTGTCTGTCTCTGCCTGTGCGATCGAGTCTGGTCGTCCGAATTGCAGCTCCAACTCCTTCATGATTTCATCTGGTCGCGCATGCCCAATCAGTTCAGAGCTAACTGTTTCTAACGCTCTTCCCTTGAGACTTCTTCTCAGTCTCGCTGTATTCTCCACGTCGTTGAAGAAATTCTTGGTGGTGTCGTATATCGCCTTGAACGACAGCCACTCTGTGTGCGCGCCGCCGAACGTCGGTAGCGTCATGATGACTTTCGAAACCGCCGGGTGTGGTGCAACTATCGATGTGTCCGGTGGCTTCCTGTCGGCGAGCGCGGCGATCGCGGAGGTGAGATCCGTGATGAACGGCTTCAGCGAATCACCTCCCTGTTGATGAACGTCCATCTTCTATGAGGGCGGTCCATCTTCTATCTTCTGTGCCCCGTCGACGTCCCTCTTCTTAGTGGGCGCCGATATCACTTCCATATCTTCGGGGCCGGGCTAGGGTTCCGGAGCCTTTTCCAACCACGAACGTACGTAGTCTTGTTTCGACTGTCCATCCTCGTCGTAGTCATCGGAGTCCGCCTCCTCTTCAGCCTTCTGTAGTGCTAACTGTAGTTTTATCTTCAAAACTTCTTCTCGAGCCAACATCACATTTCTATTGGAGCGTCCCGTAGCTGCTGAGCGTTGGTCGCGTTTCCTCGTTGGCTTCTTTCTATCTCTATTTTCTATTATACTATGTTGCGCTGTACAAACGCTCGATCTATCGGATGGTTGCAACGTCCTTTCCTTGCCATCTTCATTTTTCGACTGCACCTCTGCTCGCTCCCTTGCATCTTGAGTGATGTTTCGTTCGTCCCTCCCCGCGGGGCCGGCGGCGGCGCGTCGCTTCCGACTGTTGTCGATGGCGATCGCGGTGGCCCGTCGTGATGGACGACCGCGGCGGCTGGGTTGCGGGCAGCGGCGGCGCGGGCAGGGGTACTGGAACTAGGCCCGGCGCCGGCCGCTCCCCCGGCGACCTCGGGAGCACGACCTCTTGAACGCGTCGTAGGCATTCTTCAATCCGGCTCGATGCGACCAATAAATGTAACGGATGCCAGGAATCGAACCTTTGCTAGTCCGCTACAGTGCGCTGGTAGTGTGCTGCTGACGTGTGCCTACGACGATGCGTGTTCTTCTATGTGTGTGGACTGTATGGCTTCGATGTGTAAGGGCTTCAGAAATGAAACATCTTCATACGTTGAGAGCGATGCTGTTCAGGTGTTCGGTGCTTGATGGTTACATAGGTCACAAGATGGTGGTTGGGACGCCAACAACTGGCCGAATACATGGTCGCTTAAGTACCTCGAAATTTTACCTTATCGACGACCATCGCACCGAACACGTGCACAGAAAATCTTTCGTTTATTTTTATTTCAAATATGGTACAAATGTTACGTATGATTCGTTCCTATTATACATACATACATGTTCTATACATCGTTAGATAGGTCTCATTAAGTTCTATCTATTGGTATACAATACCTAAACCTAACTACTAGCGTCACTAAGTTATTCCATAAAAACTCCCAAAAATGCTGTCACACAAGGGCCCGCCCACTATATTTTCTATTGAAAAACTATTTTATACTAAATCTATATATATATATAATTTTGTAGGCCATTGTGTGCAACTATATGAGGCATCTATTAAAACAAACACCATGAAAATATCTTTATTCAATTCGAACCTATTACATGATAACTTTTGAATCATAAAAAAATTACAGAATTTCTTAAGTAAATACTATCGTAAGTAAACAAATTTATGATAAACATACGAATGTTTGTTATTATGCTTATTTTAACTATATAAGGTAATAACTAGCAATAAAAAGGTATCTAGACATGATTTCAAGTCTATATGAAGCCAAAAAACACTTATAAAACTATAAAACGAATATGTAAACAAACAGCTGTTTTATGAAGTATTAACTCTTATCTGTCACTACTGATAACGCTATTTATGATTCGATATCTAAGGTCCCTACAGTTAGCACAAGTTTAAGACTAATGTTCATGTATTACATAGTTGTTGTATATTAACAATCTAACCATTTACACTATTTTAGCTATTTTTTAACGTTTTGACACGTCCGGGAACCGAACCCGGTGTACCGCACGATTAGATAACACTGATTTTATACGATTGTCACTCGCGGTTTCGAATACACTATTCACTGTCATAGTTTTAATGTCTGTCGCGAACAATTTTCTTATCGATATTATTTGACATTACGTCAATCACTATTTAGCTTAGAAATAGTAAAAATTCACGTTTTTTATATTATCTTTAATCTAATCTTTTTGCATTCAGAATATAAATATAATAAAATGTGATATTATAATGTATCCGTTTGTGCATATATTTATTTTCAGAGTTGTAAAATATTGCAATAAGACCATTAAATCTTTCAACGGTATTTACGTATGAAATGAGTAATTCTGGGGATTTTATCTCTGACACGAGTTACATACGGGTACTGCACAGGTTACCATAATAGTTTTTGTATGTATAACACCTAGATTTTACTAATAAACACGTTATTTTGGAAAAATAAGCGAGTTTTGTACCGTTCACAATTAACGTTGGGCCAATACAGGCCAATAGCGTGTACGTGAATGGTCTCGCCTATCTATCTCGCTCTAACATACTAGTTTCAATATTCTTTCTCTTTCGCATCACCGATCTATACGTTAGTATATACTAAATCTATGGTCACGACGGTATACAACATATCTATTATCGAACAGTTCTTTAGACAATACACTGCCATTAAGCCACGTTTCAACTAGTATTACAACATCATAATCATTACAACTTATTTGAGTATAAACAGTGTGTGTCTTTGTACGCAAACCACGTACGTTCTGGTAATATATGTTAAAATGATAGAACTGAATAGTTTAAAAGAGGTACAAAAACAAGCAAAAATTAATGTTTAAATTAATTTATCTAAAGTGGTGTAATCTTTTACAATAATGTAGCCAGAACGGTCACTTTTGCGTACAAAAACACGACCATTTCTGGTCCAGACATATTTATAATTTAATTGCTTTGCCTTAAGTCTAGTTACGGCATGGAGAGCTTTGTTGGCTGGAGAAAGGTGTTCAGTAACATAAACGGGCATAATCGGTCCAGAAATGTTCAGCATTGCACTGCTCAACTTATTTTGAGGGTTATCTTTGTTATATTTAATGACCCCAGCGAGAATCTCATCCCTAATTCTTGGTGAGGCAAACTCTGCTACAATAGAACGAGGCCGGTTTACTTCGCGGTTCAACTTAGCAACTCAAGTAACGTTCATAATACTGGCAGTATCAATTTTATAATTGATGGCTTTACTGAGATCACTGACCAATTCCAAAAGATTCTCCTGTTTACGTTTGGGTACACATTGCATCTCAATATTTTTTGAGCGAGCATGTTGTTCTAACTGGCCAATTCTTTTACACGGAGAGGTTTCAGTTGCGTATCAATTGCAATTTTGATTGTTTCATTCATCTTGGAGTACATTTCACGAAATTGGGTCTGTATTGCACTGGTAACTATAGAATCGACATCATCTCTTGTAATTTTTGTATCCGTGTGAACAACTGGGGGTGAGTTTGGGGCCTGGTGCTTAATATCTCTCGCCATCGAGACATTTCTTACTGGCGTATTATCATTCATGTCACCTCTTGAAGTAGACCCTAGACAAGAGGGGCTTTTCCATGATTCCATTTTATGCACGTTCTTCTCATCCAGGCCTAAGCAAGCATAATGATAAGCTTTCTTACAAATAAAGCAGCATACATGTTTTTCATCCTCGTTAGCTTCCATACAGTTTGTCATACAGGTTTTTCATACAGGTTTCGAACCTACTACAGACTCCAGTTCTCTCACAAAAGTCTTGTTCAACAGCTGTATTGACGACAAATTTTATTGTTTTTATATACAATATGTACCTTTATGAGAGAAAATAAATAAATTATTATTATTATTATATACAACAGCCCCAATCAGATATTTTAGAAGCCATTTTAATATTTCAGTATGGATGGTAGAAGCGAAGTGTAATATAAATTAATTACTTTTAGCCCAAAGTAAACAAATATATCAAACGCACAGGACACGAATAAAGGCCGCAATAATGTTCAAAACTGTTAAAGTGTAGAGGAAAGAGACTGATAAACGCCGACGCTCTAATGCGTATAGTAACCGTCGCGTCAAAAAGGTCGTAACTGCGCTGTATACGACGCCAGGCCAACGTCGCTTACGCGTTCGTGCCAAGTACAACGATACAAACGCTATGTAGGTATATGGTCAAAAGTTCTCAAGTTCCTTGTATATTTTGATGTTTTAGTATGGTTGCACTAATAATACATACAGTTTAGTCCAGTAACGGATGGCATGTCACTAATATGAAAGTTATTACAATAACACAGCACTGTAACTTGATGTTTTAACGTAGAAAAACTTTTTATTTAACGGAGCTTCACAAATGCAGTTGTTTGTTATGTAGGTACCCAAGGTTATATAGAAAGATAACAACACAGATTAAACAAATGTGTTTCCGTTTTCATTAACAGCGATATAAAATGATAGCCACAAGGGAAGGAATGAAATATCCGCAATGTATTACAGAATGCTTAAAGCATTTGCCGCAGCGCATCTCGGGAGGACGGGGGCGGCGGCGCGTCAACAAAGTACCCTATTCTCTCCACTTAAGAATTTATTTATTTTTTCGTGTATGAAATTTCCCCGAAACCTGAAGTTTCCAGCTCGTTTACTTACACCTCGCGGGAGCACTCTGGAATTTCTTCGGGTGCGTGACTTGCTTGAAAATTTCGTCATTTCAATGTCGACAAGAAGTTGTTACTCCATTTACGTCTATTGGGAGATTTTTAGTATCACAAACTAGACTGAAATATCATTCTTGCCTTCTAAATTCCCTTTTACTTATAAATTTATCATGTTTTGATAGGTTTTACGTTGACTGTGTGATACTTTATGTCGTGAATGTTTAATATTTTACGAGGGAAGTATAACAAGCGCGCGACTTGTTCGTTATGTTTCACAGCCTCTCTACAATTTAGAGTTCAATCTCCACGCTTCATGAAAATTGTTTTAAGTTTGATTTTATCTGTATATTATAATGCCGCTCTTGTCTTGTTTGTGACGGCTACTGAGTATTTCATGAGTTGACACAAACATTTTAGTTATGTTGACTAAGATGTTTGTTTTGAGATGGATGAGTATTTGTAACAAATACGTATTTAACATGTTTTGCTTTCTCATATGGATAGATTAGATATAGAATAAAATTAAAACAGTGTTTGAATAAACGCAAAGAAACATATTACAAGAATCGAAGAGTTTAGGCTAGACAGCCTTGGCCAAAACTATGGATTATGTTTTGCTCGTGCGCAACATTTGCAGTAGGAAACAGTACCTTTCGTTAAAATATGGATAAGACGACATTTGAAAAGGAAATTAAAACAATAGTTTACCCAGAAAGGCTCAATAAAACATCTGTTGCAAAGCATCTAATCAATGTCAATTGTTATTATGAAGTAAAACAATGTGTATAATTTATTTGCTTTTTAAGTA
The DNA here is from genome assembly GCA_944739405.2 of Euclidia mi. Classification (NCBI taxonomy): domain Eukaryota; kingdom Metazoa; phylum Arthropoda; class Insecta; order Lepidoptera; family Erebidae; genus Euclidia; species Euclidia mi. The sequence continues at coordinate 65,518,888 of OX123198.2, read as the reverse complement.
TAATTTAAATTGGATCTATAATTTATATTCTATGACAAATTCGTTTTCAGCGGTAACGTAGGGAAGACAGCTGCAGACGCAGAACTAAGGTCTCGGGTACTGAATTAACTGACTACCCAGGCCACGGCGCACTCTCGACTTTTTGAGGGTACATACATACATAGACTCACGCCTGTTTCCACGAAGGGGTAGGCAGAGGCATATTAAACGCCCACTTTTCCCCTGTGTTTTGATCCCACGTAATAGGTGGCGAGCCTATTGCCGCTTTTCGGGATATTTTGATTGCCAGAGCCTCGTCCGTTGATCGGCAGGTGCACCACTTGCAGGTGAGGTTGGCTTGGGACCCTAAGTTCTTAGTGGGAACCATATGCACCATTTTTGAAGATATGTGAGTATATTGTTTGCATTGGCGGTTTCAGTTGGCGATGCATTGTTGGCGATTGAGCAATGCAAAAATATTGTTTATGCTAATATTTTCAGAAGTTGAACGGAACAGTAGATGATCAGTTTTCTGACTTTATTTTGAAATTGTGCATGTATTCAGATAACGAAATCAAGTTAGCAAGTTGTATATCATTGACTTTCTCATAAGAATCCGCCACGTTCGAAAATAAATTACTTACTGTTACATAATCGAAATTACGATCGATAAATCGAGATCTGTTGTGGGTAGTTGTAGGATAAACACCTAAAGTTCTAAGCTCTACTTTTAAAATTTTAAATTATATAGTAAAATTATTGTTTAAAGTAATTTTAATGAAATTATAATATTAATAACATCCAGTATCTGCCAGTATTGTGTTAGCACTATCCTACATAAAAATCACATAATTTCTTATCAACACAACACTATGTCTCAGTCACTGCACGAGTCAATGAGCAATTTGAAGGATATGTTCTGCAAGCGGATGGCAGAATTTGAAGCCGAGTTGCCTAGATCTCAGGGCACTCCCACCATGCCAGGACTGGCCGCGGAATACAAATCTTTCAAGGCATTCGTGATGGAGGCTCTGAACGGGTTTCAGCACCAAATCGAGCTTATGGCTCAAACTATAGATACGATGGAGATGAGAACCCGACGGAAAATATTACTGCTGCATGGTGTGAAGGAGGTCAGCAAAGAAGACACGGCCAAAGTGGTGGTAGATGTCATCAGGCAGCACCTCAAGTCTGATATAACGGTCGCTGATATTCGACGCTGCCACAGGATGGGACGTATATCAAACAACCACAAACCCAGGCGCATCGTTCTAAAGTTCAACAGCGCCTTCATTCGTGACAATGTGTGGCTTGGAAAAACAAAGTTTAAGGGCACTGGCGTAACTATATCGGAGTTCCTGACGAAACAGCGGCATGAAACTTTTATGGCTGCACAGCAGAAGTTTGGTGTGTCTCAATGCTGGACCAAAGAGGGCATCATATATGTGTTGGCACCCGATGGATCCCGTCATCGCTTGGTCAATCTCAATGACTTGCAAAAGGTCGAGCTGAAGGACGGCGCGGAGAAACCACCCTCAGCAGCGAAACCAGTCGCAAAGTCAAAAAGAACGATCGCCCAAAAGAAATAATCCATAGTTGCTTTTTCTTTGGTGAATCCTCGGTCCGGGTAGTAAGTTATATTATTATCTAACATTTATTTTCTTTCTCGCTTTGTACCCACTTATCTTTTCTACTTTACTGTATACTTAATTAAAATATAGCTTTTTTTTGGGCGGTAGGTGTAAAAAGTATAACAGCTTTCAAATTTTGAAAATTTTGATTTAATAAGTTTTAATCAAGTAAATCTTAATAGAATTGTATAAGTGAGAGTATAACATCATAAATAACCTGTACTCACGTTTGTACATGTAACAAATTAGTTTGAGCTACATCACCACCTGCCAGCTGATCACTGCACATTAGTACTTGCAATCCACAACTGCAAAACACTTAAAATCACCATGTCTCAATTACTGGAGATTCAAGCAGCACAGAAGAGCCTTGAAGACTGCTTTGCTAAGCGAATGGACGAGTTGGAGGCTCAAATACAAAGTAGTGGGCCGGCCAAGGACACCGTCGCTAAGGTAGCTGAAGAGTTCAGGTCCTTCAGAGAACTCGCCTTCAGTATGCTTGGCATACTCAGAAAACAGATCCTGGAGTGTGTCAAGATGTGCGACACAATGGAGATGAGGCATCGAAGAAAGGCACTTGTCTTCTCAGGTTTCAACGAGGCTGCCGGAGAGGACTGCACTGCTCTTATTGCTGGGAGCCTACAGAGTACATTGCGTCTGAAAAACTTCTCCGTTGCTTCCATCAAGACTTGCCACAGGCTCGGTAGCCCGAGTAAAGACCACACCCGTCCCATTTTGGTGCGCTTCAACAGTGTCGAGGACAAGTTGGCCGTCTGGAGGGCGAAGAAAGCGTTCAAGGGCTCATCAGTTTCCGTCAAGGAGTTCCTAACTAAGCCTCGACAATCTGTGTTTGGCCGTGCTCGTCAGCATTTCGGCATGCGGTCCTGTTGGACACAAGACGGCATCATAGTGGTAAAGGCTCCGGATGGCAGCCGTTCTAAAATCACCAGCATCGAAGAGTTGAATCCCTTGATGGCCAAGTATCCAAAACGCACAGAAGATACTTCAACTGGGACCACAAGCGCTGCCGGGAGTGCCAGTTCTACAGGCGTATCAGGCAAGAACGTTTCGCGTATGAAATGAGGTATTAACAGCGTATTTCTTCACACCCATATGTTTATCTGTAGTTTTATTTCTATGTTTATTATTTTGTACATTTATTAGACCTTGACCCCATTGTTTACAAGTATGCATTAACTCTTTACCCACATATTAATAAATAACTAACGTTTTATTGCTATAATTCGCTTGTTTTTGTAATGATATTGTCTGTAATTGTCAAACATAACATCTGTCATTAGCGTCATTACTGTTAAATAATACCCAGTTAGTGCATTAACAAAACGTTTGTTTGTACGCGTTCTAATTTAACTTTTTATTTTTGATATTTATCGAGGAATTGGAGGGTCTCTTTATTTTCTGTTTTGTATGTTTTTTATTTTAGTTTACGTGCAATGTGTAAATTCTGCTGGCGGGTGGTGCAGTGATGATATTGCCTTTTTTAGACTCAGGTTGTAAATTATTACGTAGAATTTTTATTTTTATTATTTTATTGATAAATTTATATTATATTTATATATATGTCTAATGATAATGATATATTTATGTCTGCTAATAATTCTTTAGTTTCCTCTGCTGATGACAGTTTTTCTTCCATTAACGATGTGTCGCTAGGTGACTTTGTCCGTAATACATTTAACCACAATCGAAATAAATTACTAAACGTGTGTCACATTAATGCTCAAAGCGTGGCCAGTCACTACACTGATCTCCTTGATGCATTCTCTGATGTTGATGTTCACGCCGTCCTAATTTCAGAGAGCTGGCTCAAACCTCAACTTCTTTCAACTACTTACCCTCTGCCAGGATATATTCTTATTCGAAGCGATCGTATAGGTAAACGGGGTGGTGGCATTGCAATTTATTTACGAAGCGACTACACCTATAAAATTCTTGCCGCTTCTTCTAATAATACTGTAAGTCCTGCTGAATTTCTTTTCTTAGAGGTTTGGGTCAGGAGGACTAAGATTGTCCTTGGAGTAGTGTATTGTCCCCCTACTGTTGATTATTTCACCGACTTAGAAATGGTATTAGAATCTTTAGGGTCTGAGTACGAGCACCATGTCATTATGGGTGATTTCAACACCAACCTCCTATCTATCCAATCTCCTCGCACACTAAAACTCCTTCACATTCTAAAGTCAGCCAACCTTAATGTTTTACCGCTTCAAGCTACTCACCATAACATCACTGGTGATGATACCTGGCTCGACTTGATGCCAACCTCCAATCCCTCTCTAGTTGTATCCCTTGGTCAATATCCCGCACCCGGATATTCCCACCACGACCTCATTTTCCTTGCATATGCCCTTAAACCCCCTAAACCCCAACCTAAGGTGTTGCACACGCGTTGCTTTAGTAGGATGAATGTGGAGAAGCTCCTCTCTGATGCTTCATCCATCGATTGGGAACCTTTGATGGTTGCAGTTACGATCGATGACAAAGTTGAAATTTTCAATAAAACTGTTATTCAGCTATACGACAACCACGCGACCATAAGAAAAATCAAAGTGAAGCGACCACCAGCACCGTGGATGTCCAAGTTGGTTCTGATGGCGATGAGGAGAAGAGATCGGGCTTTCCGAATATTTAAAAGGAATCGTTCGGATGAAAACTGGTCCTGTTACAAGGCTGCAAGAAATCGCTGCAATCAGATGATACGCAATGCCAAACGCTGACATATCATTAGTAATATTGACTCCGGATCGCCAGGTGATATCTGGAGATTTCTGGGGACTCTAGGGATAGGCAGGTCGAAGCAGTGCAATCTTCCGCCGGCTATTGGGTTGGACGATATAAATAAACATTTCGTCACCTCAAATACTTTAGATCGTCTAACCCTGCGTCAAGCGGTTGATTCCATTGCACAATGGCCTTCTCTAAATATTAATTCCTTCAATTTTTCTCCCGTTACCTCAGATGAAGTTAGAAAACCTATCCTATCCATCAAGTCAAAGGCAGTGGGCTACGATAAAATCAGTCGTCGCATGATCACCACTGCCCTCGACCAACTCCTTCCCGCTATCTCCCATATCATCAACTTCTCCTTGTCCTGCTGCCAATATCCCAACGTGTGGCGTAAAGCTTACGTTCGTCCTCTTCCCAAAGTCTCCGATCCCTCTATGCCGAGCCACTATAGACCCATATCCATCCTCCCATTCCTATCCAAAATCCTAGAGGCTTGTGTTCACAAGCAGCTTTCCAGATTTATCCTTTCCAACAACATCCTTAGTCCTCTCCAATCCGGGTTTCGACCTGGGCACAGTACTGTTTCCGCTCTACTCAAAGTGACTGGCGATATTGGGGCGGGCGTGGAGAAAGCCGAGTTAACCGTGTTAGCTTTGGTTGACTTCTCAAACGCCTTTAATACCGTCAGTCACGATGTTCTCCTGGCTGTCCTTTCTCACCTTAATATTTCATCTGAGGCTCGGGATTGGTTCTCTTCTTATCTTCGTGGACGCCAGCAGTCGGTACGCACTGATGAAACATCGTCGAATTGGTGTGATCTGACTGCTGGGGTTCCACAAGGCGGAATCCTCTCTCCACTTCTATTTTCATTGTTTATCAATCTCATAACTCGTGAACTTCAGTGTGCGTATCACCTGTATGCTGATGACTTGCAGCTTTACTCTCAGGCACGGGTAGAGAAGCTGTCAGATGCAATTGGCAAAGTTAACTATGACTTGCAAGCGATAAAGGTGTGGTCTGATCGATTCGGTCTTTGCGTGAATCCATCCAAATGCCAGGCTATTGTTGTAGGAAGCTCGCGTATGATTGCTAGAATCGACCACACGAGTCTGCCACCCGTCATTTTCAATGGATGTGTAATACCTTTTACCACAACTGTAAAAAATCTTGGTCTGCACATAGATGCTACCCTTGATTGGCGGACTCAAATTGCAGTAGTTAGCCAGAAAGTTTTCGGGATTCTTCGCTCTCTTTATCGCCTGAAGAACTTTCTCCCTTCAAAAACTAAGGCAATGCTTGTGCAAACCTTAATCTTCCCCATAATTGACTATGGTGATGTGTGTTATCTCGACCTGAATGCAGATCTGCTCAATAAACTTGACCGACTTCTCAATTATTGCATTCGGTTCGTTTTCAATCTTCGTAAGTTCGATCATGTCTCGAAATTCCGTTGTGAATTAAAATGGTTACCAATACGTCAGCGACGAAATTTGCGTACGCTGACTACATTATACTCACTTCTCCACTCCGCTAATGCCCCATCTTATCTAATGCCTTATTTTCAATATCTTTGCTCCAACCATGTTAAGAACTTACGATCATCTAATAATCTTCTACTTCTTTGTCCATCCCACACTTCTAATCTAGTTCATTCTTCTTTCTATATCCAATCTATCCTACTTTGGAATGCTCTCCCTCCTGAAATTAGGATGGCCAATACACGTGACACGTTCAAGTACAAGGTTCGTCAGTTATATCGTGGACAATCGATAACTTCTCAGTAGCAGTACTCATTTATTACCTATGTATTAGCAGATTTCATTATTGTAATATTCATGTGTATGTAATAAATATGGTTATAATATATATTTATATATGTTATATTTGTAGCGGCCCGCAACGTAACAGGATCGTTTTGCTGAGGTGACAAAGTAGGCTCCCCTGTTACGTTGCGTCGCCAAGCCGCCACAGTCGGTTTACCTCTGCCGTTCTATCGTAGCGTGTCGTATTGTACTATATATATGTATTCAAAATTGTAATTGTCGAGACAATATATTAATATTCGTTTACTGAAGTTCCTTGAGTTTTACTGAAGAAGTCCTTAACAACCTTCTGAGGAGTCAGTGGATTGTGGCGCAATAGAGAACACCCACCCATAAATCGCCAAAGTGGTGACCCCGACGTGATGATATTCTACCTCTTGAGGATAAAATACAAGCTATAATTGATTACAAAAAACCAGAATCAATAGAACAGTTACGTCGTTTCTTAGGAATGGTTAACTTTTACAGAGCACATTTACCGCAAGCGGTCGAATATCAAAAAGAGTTAAATAAATATTTGCACAATTCCAAAAGGAAAGATAAGACTAAAATAATTTGGACCGAATCAGCTGACAAAGCGTTTTTGAAATGTAAAGAAAGTTTACAAAATAGTATTATGTTGTGGCATCCGGTAATAGACGTTCCGTTAGCCTTGATGGCAGATGCGTCCAATTCTAGTGTTGGTGGAGTGTTGCAGCAAGAAATAAATGGTCAGTGGAAACCATTAGGTTATTTCTCGAGACAATTAACTGAAGCTCAACAAAAATATTCCACTTATGATCGCGAACTTTTAGCAATTTATTTGGCTATGCAGTATTTTTGTAAAATGTTTGAAGGTAGAAAATTAGTAATATACACCGATCATAAACCGTTAACATTTGCATTTTCTAGGAAAATAAGCGAAAAAGAGACCCCGCGCCGAACCCGTCAGTTAGCGTACATCAGTGAGTTTACGACGGATATTAGGCATGTTACAGGCGATAAGAACATTGTTGCCGACGCGTTATCGCGTATTGAGACTATTGACTGTCCTTCTTATATAAATTACAGTGAGCTAGCGAGAGATCAAAAATTAGATACTGAGTTATGTGATAGAATTAGTCAGGCAAAAGATACACCGCAATTTAAAGAAATATTTTTACCAAACGAGAAAGAATCAGTTATTTGTGATATGTCAACGAAAACAGTTCACCCTTATCTTCCAGAAAAGTATCGTAAATTAGTTTTTGATAGTTTACATAATTTAAGTCACCCTGGTATTAGAGCAACAAAGAAATTAATTAAGGATAGATTTTATTGGCCTTCAATGAACTCACAAATTTCAAAATGGGCCAAGACGTGTATCAGTTGTCAAAAAGCTAAGGTGCAGCGTCATACGATGTCAGAATTAGGAAAATTTACGCCTAGTGCTCGTTTTGGACATATACATATAGATTTAGTAGGACCGCTGCCTACCACGTCAGAGGGGTATAGGTACTTACTAACTATTGTAGATAGAAGTACAGGCTGGCCTGAGGCATATCCATTGAAAGAGATAACGTCAAAAATGGTTTCGCAAGTTCTGTTTGAGAATTGGATAGCTCGTTTTGGATGTCCGGTACGGCTGACAAGCGACCAGGGCAGACAGTTTGAAAGCGATTTATTTTTACAGCTTACAAAATTATTAGGTATAGATAAAATTAGGACTACAGCATTTCATGCCCAAAGTAACGGTATGGTAGAAAGATGGCACCGTTCATTAAAAGTTGCGTTAAGAGCAAAATTAAATAATAATTCGAATTGGCTACGAGAATTGCCCATGATTTCGCTGGCGTTGCGATCTGTTCCGCGAAGTGATACGAACGTAAGCGCAGCAGAATTGACGTATGGTCTAAAGTTAAAACTGCCTGGCGATTTTTATGATAATAAGCACTGTAATTTTAAGTATAATAACGAGTACGTTGAACAATTGAGAAATGTTATTAGGAACCTAAGACCGCGTAATGTAGCGCAAAGAGATTCACGTACAATATTTGTCCACCCTGATTTAAGTAGTTGCGAGTATGTATTCATAAGGGATGACGTAGTAAGAGGAACGCTTCAACCTCCTTATGTAGGCCCGTATAAGGTCATAAAGAGGGGAAGTAAATCGTTCAAGATTGATATTTGTGGAAATGTTAAATTAGTTTCGATTGATAGATTAAAGCCCGCTTATTTGTTGAATATTCCCTCAGAACAAGGATGTTCATATGAGTATTGCGATATTAATTGTAAGGATATACAAAATGATCAACAAGAAAAATGTGAGAATAGCGATAAGCGTGTCACTTACACCACTCGCAGTGGCCGCGTATCTAAGTTGCCTGTTAGATTTTTGTTGGATTAGCATTTATTATTGTGAAATTGTTATTTAAAAGGTCAGATTGGCTAATTAGAAGCATTCTTGATACAAATTTTAACCAGTTAACAGAATTAGTTTTACATAGTAATTATGGGTAAATCTTACAGTAAAGAACAAGACATTATTATTGCCCAAAACGGAGCAAATAATGCTAGAAACAGTGATTCCGAAATACAAAAGCATTTTGAGTTTTTTGGAGCTATCTTGTTGACCATTTTGGTGTTGTTATCTTTACTTCTGGTGTATTTCTGTGTAACCAAATGTAAGAAACGGTCACGTAAGTGGATCCGTAGTGAAATGGTTTTGGCATCGATACCCTCGATAAGTGGTTTGCAACATGTGCAAGCACAGCAGTCTGCGCAGCATGGTAGTGGCCCACAACAGGCACAACCACAAGTTGTATATGCGTAGTGCAAGATGTGTTTATTAAATTCTTATGTCTATCCCACTGCTGGGCAAAAGGTATTCCACTGCTGGGCAAAAGCTACTCTTGACTCAATTTTAAAACTACGTTTATTAAATGTGTATTGATTGTGTATTTCTTATATTTTGTATGTGTAAAGCTGATGTTCAGTGCGTATACAGTCCTCCAGTGGACACTATCATCGTTAGGTAGCAGTTTCGATCCCAAGGCACCAGCCGTAGGGCTAGTTGTACTGTATACGAATTGAAATAAGTTTCCGTATTGTTACTTTTGTAATAAAGGCAAGACTTAGAAAATAATATTGTTTTTGATTGTGGAATAATTTTTGATTCGTTATAAAATATTGTAAACAATACTTAGAAGTTGATATCATGTTTGTTATATTTTATTCACATCCGTTCAAACCGTAACTCTAGAAGTTGTTTTGATGAATTGCATTTTGGCCAGTGTGAATGTTATGATTTCATCATTGTTCTTTGTTCGCTTTAATTCCTGCGTTATAAGCTCGCAACATCATGTAGCTGATTATATTAAGTTACATTCTGTGTATTCTTTTTGCTATGTCAGATTTTATAAAGGTGACTACACACTGGGTACTGTGGTTATTCTGATTATATGAAATAATGTATCGTATACTAGTTTGTTTTGTATGTAATATTTTTGGATGTTTCTTTTTGTTTTTTGAAAAAAAGGGGAGGACCACTGTAGCGGCCCGCAACGTAACAGGATCGTTTTGCTGAGGTGACAAAGTAGGCTCCCCTGTTACGTTGCGTCGCCAAGCCGCCACAGTCGGTTTACCTCTGCCGTTCTATCGTAACGTGTCGTATTGTACTATATATATGTATTCAAAATTGTAATTGTCGAGACAATATATTAATATTCGTTTACTGAAGTTCCTTGAGTTTTACTGAAGAAGTCCTTAACAACCTTCTGAGGAGTCAGTGGATTGTGGCGCAATAGAGAACACCCACCCATAAATCGCCAAGATATTATATACCTATATATATATACTTATTAAATATATTTAAACATGTATATTTATTCATATGTATGTATGTTATATGTATGTATGTATAAGGAGTTTCTATTCGCAAATATGTATTACCATCATTCTACTGTTATATTTAGTTCTCTTGTTTTTAGTCTCTAAAGCACACCTGCCACTATCATCTCTGCATCACCCTAAGGTTGACTGGTAGAAAATATAAATTATTACATAGCTGGCGGTGACTGTTATTATTTTCTCTTTGTGATCTGCAATCTGTCAAAATATTTTATGTGTCAAAACTGTAAAATGTTTGGATACAAGGCTTTTGGTTTAACTCCGTATTTTTCTAAATTTTCACACCGTATCACTGGTGTATTAATGGTTAACTTTTAAATAGTATTTTTTTGTTTGTTTCTACTTCTTGTTTTGTTTTCTTTTGATTTCCTTGTCTCCTGATTTTTACCTATCTTAAAATTATGTAATAGTTATGTTCTACTGGCTACTCGGATCGATGTACCCAACTAACTTTTTTGTTATATTTCATTTTATATATATATATATATATATATATAATGGTAACTTTGGTTTTTCTTATTTTTTATGTAATCTAGTTGTTTCTACTGATGGCACTACTGGCAGCTGGTGTATTATTGGTTAACTTTTTAATAGCATTTTTTTATTATAATTATTTATTATTCTATTATTTTATATAAGTACGTCTATTATAGTACACTGCAACCATTGACTTAAATGTCGTAAGTGATGATAGTTTTCACTCCTTATCTAGTACACGTTCTGATGATAGCTTTACTAGTGTACCGTCCCTATCTGACTGTCTTAACTCACAATTTTCTGATGTACCTAAAAACTTTAATGCTGTTCATATCAATCCCCAAAGCATTCCGGCACATTTCTGTGATATGCTGGCCAATCTAGACTGCAAGAACATACATGCTATCCTTGTTTCTGAGTCATGGCTTAAGCCATGTCTGCCTTCTACATTATACTCCCTACCTGGTTTCCAACTCATCAGAAACGATCGTGCGGTTGGGGGTGGTGGGGGTGTTGCCATATATCTGCGGCCATATATCCCATATACTGTTGTAGGTATGTCTGCAGAGCCTCCGCCTCCTTATGCCGGCGAACATTTATTTCTAGAAGTAATACTAAACCACACCAAAGTCCTACTCGGCGTTTACTATTGTCCCTCATTGCGAATAGATTATTTTGCTACTTTCGAAACCCTATTGGTTAATCTTGTGCCCTCTTACAGTCACACAATCATAATGGGCGATTTTAATACTGTCTCCTCAAAACTGATTCCCGCTCTTCTTCTCTTTTTTCTACCTCAATAGCTTGTAATATGTCAATACTTCCTACTAGCGCTACTCATCATTTCCCAAACTCTACGCCTTCTCTCCTCGATTTAATCATGGTTTCTTTAAGAGACCATGTCGCCACGCACGAGCTACCCTGCAGACATGTTCTCTTACCATGACTTGCTTTTCATCTCCTACAAAATCCGTATTCCTAAGATTAAGCCTAAAGTTCTATTGCAGCGCAATTTTGGTGGCATTAACATCGATCATCTTTGTAAAGATACCAGAGATATCGACTGGTCTCATTTGATCAACTCCGAATCTGTAAACGAAAAGGTTGACATCTTCACAAACCAAATCACACTCCTTTACGACAAGCATGCCCCAATGCGACCTGTAAACCTAAAACACCGTCCCTCACCTTGGCTCACTGAAAACATTAGACAGCTGATACACAAGAAAGCGGCTGCTAAGTTTAGATATAAAATTAAGCCCGATGCTTTTAACCTACAAAAATATGTCACGATTAGAAATCACTGCAATAGGGTGTGTAGGGATTCACAACGCCAACATATTCATAGTTCTGTGAAAAATGGAGATCCAGCGAAGGTCTGGAAATTTCTTAAAACCCTGGGGGTTGGCAAAGCTCGCCAAAACGCTACTCCTAATGACTTCAACATTGACTTGCTCAATCAACATTTCTCTGCTTCGTCCAATATTGATCGGACTACTAAAGCAAGCACTATAAATTATCTTTCATCTCTGCCAACTCCTACTTATTCACCTTTTGTCTTTAATCACTTCACCGATAGTGATGTTAAGAAGTGCATTATATCAATCACGTCCAACGCTGTAGGTAGTGACTGTGTCAGCCGTAATATGATCCTTCCTATCCTCGACATAATCCTACCCATAATTGTCCATATCCTCAATTACTCTCTGTCTAATGGTGTATTCCCATCCATGTGGAAGGACGCCCTTATAACACCAATTCAAAAAACCTCTCATCCTTCATCCTTCTCTGACTATCGGCCCATTTCCATCCTGCCATTCCTTTCAAAAGTCTTTGAACGCCTCGTTTATAACCGAATAAACTCTTTCCTCTGCAAAAATTGTCTCCTTAATCCATTTCAGTCCGGTTTCCGTTCGGGCCACAGTACCGTCACTTCCCTGGTCAATATTACGGATGACATCAGGGTTGGCATGGAAGGCGGAAAGCTCACAATTCTCGCACTATTAGATTTTAGCAACGCCTTCAATACAGTCGATTTTGATATTCTACTCAGTCGACTTTGCTCTCTTAACATATCTCCTACGGTGATTGATTGGTTTCGTACTTACCTGTGTGGCCGCCGAAAGCGTATACGCATTGAAAACTCAGTTTCTTCTTTGTGTAACACAACTGTTGGTGTGCCCCAGGGTGGCGTGCTATCTCCTTTACTCTTTGCAATTTTCATAAATTCTATATCTAATAATCTTCACTGTTCTTATCACCTTTATGCAGATGATCTTCAAATTTATACACAGTCGTCACTAGCAGATATGTCACTTTCTTTAAGTACCATTAATAGTGATCTGGAACTGATTAGCAGCTGGAGCAAATCATTTGGACTAAAAGTTAATCCGTCAAAAACTCAGGCCATTATTTTTGGTACTTCAAGAATTACATCAAAAATTTACTGGTCTCAGCTCCCTCGCATCATTTTCGACGGCACCGTAATTTCCATACAAGACAAAGTTAAGAACTTGGGTCTCATTATGGACTCTAATCTCAAATGGCGATCGCAGATCCAAGAAGTGAGTCGTAAGTTATTTGCTTCAGCAGGTTCACTGAGAAGGCTTAGGAATTTTCTTTCTACTGCCACCAAAATTGCGCTAACAAACTCTCTCCTTTTGCCCATTATCGATTATGCAGATGTCAGCTATTCAAACCTCGCCGAAAACCAACTAGATAAACTTGAGCGCCTTCAAAATCTCTGTATACGATTCATATTTGGATTACGCAAATATGATCATGATTCACAATTTCGAGCACAGCTCAAGTGGTTACCTATACGACATCGCTGGAATGCTCATATTCTTTCTTTGCTGTATAACATATTGTTTGACCCTTCAACACCTTCCTATCTTAAAGGACGATTCGAGTTCCTTCATGATACGCATAACCGTTATTTGAGGTCATCAGAAAATTTGAAACTGAAAATGCCGGTACATTCCACAGCATTGTATGACAAATCATTTTGTGTAACCGCTGTTCGCCTATGGAAAGCGCTACCATTACATATAAGACAGGCTCAGCCGATAGCTAAATTGAAAGCTTTAGTAAAGGTTCACTACCTATCACTGTAACTTTTTCTCGTTATATAAAATACATGTATGTATTAAATATATTATTATGTAACTCCTTATCGATATGTATGTATGTATGTATCTATGTATGTATGTATGAATATATATGTATGTATGTATTAAGTATGTATATAAATGATATAGTTTGTTTACTGGTACACATGCAACTACCGTTTTTCTCCGACCAATAATATCTCCATCCAAAGGTTGCCTGGTAGAAATCGCTTTCAGCGATAAGGCCGCCCTTTGTACTTTACTTCGATATAATGTCTCTAATAATATTTATTTATTTATTTATTCAAAAAATATGGAGGGCTTACAGCTAATGTAACAGTATATAAAGTAATATAGTAGCTTGATAGCCAATTACAAGTCCTCACATCTAAAAACATAATAAAAAACAATGTGTGAACAAAATTGCTACCTACTTAAAATATTATTGTCATTTTTTTTACATTCCTATTACATACATGCATCTTGATAATGATATTGGTTTTCTTATAAACGGCAAACAATAAGAGCCTAAACGAAGTAAACTTAAAGATAACTTAAAGATAACTATTTACTTGGTTTGAAAGAATTCAAGGCTTAAGCATCTTTTTGCCAATGCAACGCTAGTATTGAATAAATCAAAATTATAATTTTTACTTATTCTATTGAAGTTACGACTCGCTCTAATAATGTAAGTATTCTGCCGGTAAGTAGTAGAGGCGGATGGTACATTCAATGGTGGATTAAACCGTGTCGACTTAGGTGGTACATTAAAAGCAAACTTGCCGAGGAGATCCGAGCAGTCAATTTCGCTATGAATAATTTTTAGGAGTAACAGACAGTCTGCAATCTCACGACGCTTTTCCAAGGGAAGAATATGAAATTTTCTACATAGACCCAGATAATTGTTTGAATGATAGGGTATCTTTTGGTGATAGCATAAATATTTAATAAACCGTTTCTGAACCATTTCAATGCGATCGATGTATTTAAAGTAACAAGGGCTCCAAACCTGTGACGCATACTCAAGATTACTACGGACAAAGGTGCAGTACAGTATTTTTAAGGTTTTCGCTTCAGTGAAACATTTTGACATCCTTATCACAAAACCTAAGGCTTTCGAGGCTTTTTTGATTATTGACTCAATATGATCATCAAACAACAGTTTGGAGTCATGGTACACACCCAGATCTCGCACAGAGGTACATCGAGGTAAAATTTGGCCCCCTAGTGTGTAATCTGTAACCAATGCTAGTCGTTTACGAGTGTATGTTACGACTGAACATTTATTTGGATTAAGATCTAGTTTGTTATGTTTGCAGTATGTTTCTAGATTATCTAAATCAGTCTAGAGGGCTAACATATCTGAATATGAAGATACAGTGGAATAAATTTTCATATCATCTGCAAAACACCACAACTGAGATGATTTAAAGCATGAATCTATGTCGTTCACATACACTACAAACAGAAGCGGACCAAGCAGCGAGCCTTGGGGTACACCGCTAGGAACAGTAACCCAACTAGATATGTAATTATTAAGCACTGTAGCTTGCGATCGGTTCTCAATATAAGAAGAGAACCATCTGAGCAAGTCTCCATGCACCCCTACGTTGCTAAGCTTCGAAATTAATAGGCTGTGACTGACACGATCAAATGCCCTACTGTAATCAGTATAAATAACGTACCTTTGTCCATAGCATCTGTAATATAATCATTAAGTAGGATCAGGTTCGAGACAGTGGATCGGCCTCTCAAAAAACCATGTTGAAAGGGGCTGAATGATTTACTAAGAGCGAAATAAACCTGGTCATAGATCATTCTTTCAAATATCTTAGCAATTAAGCAAAGTTTAGATATAGGGCGGTAGTTGGAAATTTCCGTTTTTGGTCCCTTTTTATGAACTGGGGTGATAAAGGCTGACTTCCAGATTTTAGGAACGGTGCCCAAGGACAATGATTTTTTAAATAAAATAGAAATAGGTCTAGCTATAGAGGAAGCAGACTTCAATAAAAATTTGGCTGATATATGATCGGGACCAGCTCCTTTCGTTGTGTTAAGTTTACAAAGCAATTTTCTCACTTCGTCAACGCTAACGGTCACATTAGAAATGTCAGAAACGGGTTCCAAGTGAGTAGAGAAAGAAGAGGTAGAATCTGTAGAAGAAAAATTACTGGGGTTAAGAAAGGTAGAATAGAAATAGGATGAAAAAGCCTCGCATATGTCCTCTCCTGTTATTATAATCGAGTCATTGTGTTTATATGAGCTAGGAATCGCATTTGTGTTGTTCCGAGTCTTCACAAACGTCCAGAAGAATTTTGGGTTCATTTTTATCGAACTCTCGGTAAGATTCAAAAAGCTTTTATAGCAAGTTGACTCTAAAGCTTTAACTTTAGCCCGAAGTAACTTGTATGTATTCACATCAGATAAGTTGCCATATGTTTTAGTTCTTCTAAAATATTTATATTTTTCATTTATCAATCTTATAAGGGATGAACTATACCATGGTGGATAAGATTGATTGCGTATGGGTTTTTGGGGTATATGCTTAAGGTGTAAACTAGACATAGTCGTGTTAAAAAAGTCAACGGATTCATCAATAGTGCGGTTTTTGAATTCACGTTCCCAATCAATCCCATTTATCTCCATATTCATTGAATCAAAGTCACCCTTGTCATACAAGTACCGCAATCGCGGCTTTTGTTTTAATGGGGGTAAATTAACAACTTCTACATCGATCAATAAACCCGGATGATAGGGGTCAATTGGGACCAAGGTCTCTAAACATTCGCTTACCTTAACGACTTCATTGGAAATAACTAAATCCAAAATTCTACCATGTTGGTTGGTTACACCATTATATTGCTTTAAATCTAACGTATGCAATTCGTCAACCAGCGAGTATTCATCGGCTGTAGTAGGGTTACACGGCGCAAGCGAAAAATATTAGACGAGGTAATCCAATTAATTCCACTCAAATTAAAGTCTCCGACCACGAGAAATGTACTAGAGGTGTCGTTAATTACCGTCTGACCCAGTCTACTAAGAAAATTATGCAACTGCGACGAAAAAGATAACCCCCGGTTTTGTTTACAGAGATAGACAACACAAAGATGTAAATTAATTGACTTACGTGAGTTCGAGCCTTTAAACCGTATGGTCACCCAGAGGTCCTCAGCTGTAGAATGAAAAACAGGTTGAGAAATTACGGGCAATTCCTTACGAGTTGCTATTAAGACACCACCACCCCGTGATTGACCAGTTATTAAATAATCGCGATGAAATGAAATGAAATGAAATGAAATACTTCTTTATTTCGTGTAAACTTTGAAAGTACTTACGAAACGTCATTAAAAAGAAATATTTAATACAATTATTTTTGTGTGTCGAATTAGAACAGCTCAGTCCCAAGCGTTTTGGTCGTCTTTATAGTCAGATATTTTATAATAGGCTTTTGAACATAATTTCGCTTTTACAATAATTTTGAACTTATTTATAGATAGGTCTCTTATATTATAAGGGAGCTTGTTATAAAAGCGTATACATTGCCCCATAAAACAGCTACTTATTTTGTGGAGACGAGTGCTATGAACTACGAGATTATTTCTGTGTCTTGTATTTACAGAATGTATATCACATTTTTTACAAAATTTGTCAATATTTTTATGTACATATAGCAGATTTTCATAAATATATTGTGATACAACAGTTAGAATGTTTATTTCTTTGAACTTTTCTCTTAGAGAAACTCTTGGACTGAGGTTATAAATTCCCCTTACAGCTCTTTTCTGCAGAACAAATATTGTATTTAGGTCTGCAGCATTCCCCCAGAGATGAATCTATGAAAGTAACTGAAATAAACCATTCTAGCTGTTTCTAAATCTGTGAGGCGTCTAATTGTCTTAACTGCATAAGCTGCAGAACTGAGTTTGCCCGAAAGCCTTTCTATATGTGGACCCCATTGTAGTTTGGTGTCCAGCATAATACCTAAAAACATGGTTGTCTCGACGGGCTCAATCCTAGATTCATTAAGTTGTACATTGGTTGGCATATGTTTAACATTGGGCATTGAAAATTTTAAAAGTTTAGTTTTCTTATTATTAAGTTATAGATTATTAACATTAAACCAATTGACAACTTTAGAGAGTGCATTGTTTACTTCGTCAAAGTTACTCTGTCGTCGTTTAATATTAAAAATCAAAGAGGTATCATCAGCGAACAATACAATCTCATGATTATTCTTAACGTAATAAGGTAAATCGTTAATATATATCAAGAATAGAAATGGTCCGAGAATTGAACCCTGCGAGACACCCATTTTCAAAGCAGAACCTGGAGATGTCTTACCATTAACCTCGACCTTCTGGATTCTGTTGCCCAAATAAGAAGTCAGGAGATCGAGAGCTTTATTTTTAATGCCGTAATGATATAGTTTCCTGATAAGAGTATCATGATGAACACAATCAAAGGCTTTAGACAAGTCGCAAAATATACCTAACGCATCTTGCGACTTCTCCCAAGCTGCAAAAATACTTTTCAGTAACTCAACTGCAGCGTCAGTAGTTGAACAACCCCTCGTAAATCCGAACTGTTTCTTGTGAAGAAGATTATGTCTATTGAAATGACTAAGTAGCTGACTAAGAATTAGTTTCTCAAAAATTTTGCTAAGTGTTGGCAATACAGAAATAGGTCGAAAATTTGAGGTGTCTGATGTGTCACCAGATTTAAATAAAGGTGTTATTTTGCTATACTTCATTAAATCAGGAAATGTTCCAGAAGTGACACAACCATTGAACACTGTTGCAAGATGTGGAGCAATTAATGTAATAATAGACGAAACAGTCTTTACTGACAATCCCCACAGATCCTTTGTCTTTTTCATATTAATAGTTTTAAATTGTTTAAGAACATCATCTGTAGTAACAGCAACAAATTCAAAGGCCGTAACACATTCCGGCACGCAGTCTTTAAGCAGCATTTCAGCAGACATGGAAGACGATTTGAGTGACGCTGTAGTTACAATGGGTATATTAGCAAAAAACTTTTCAAATTCCGTCGCTACTTCCAAGTCCTCTGCAATACTCACATTATTGATATTTAGTAGGTAGTCGCGACTGCGTGTTTTGGCTCTACCAGTTTCGCTATTGATCACATTCCAAGTTGCTTTTATGGTATTTTCAGCGCTTTTTATTTTATTTTTCAAATAAATTGATTTTGCAGCATAACAAGCTTGTCTAAATGTTTTTGAGTATTTTTTTACATAATTAATAAAGGCTGGACTATTATTAAAAGATTTTTCATTATAAAGTTCATATAACCTAATCCGACTTTTATGAATGCCTTCAGTTGCCCAATCACTAAACATCAGACGGTCAGTTACATTTAATTTTTTAGGTTTAAATACAGTAGAAAATTCATCACTAATCAATTTAAATAATGAATTATATAACTGATCCGGATGGTCATGAATAGGCAACCAACGCATTTTATTTGATAGATTATTTTTAAAAAGTTCTAATCGGTTTTCATTTATAGGTATAAAATTTATAATTTTACTCTGAATCTTAGGGCTTTTTCTTGGACAACAGACTAACTGCCCACAGTGATCAGACTGTAAAATATTAATTAAGGCTTTTTGTAAAGGCTTAGTGTTAATAAATATATTATCAATACAGGTAGCACTTGTGGCAGTCACTCTAGTTGATTCTAAAAAAGTATGACTTAAATTGTAAGATTTAAATAGATTTAAGAAATCAATTGATAAAGAACATTTCTCTAAAATGTTAATGTTGAAGTCACCACAAATAGCAACCGTTTTATGGCAATTATTAACTTTGCTTAGGGCATCCTCCATAATTACTAGAAAACTTTCAAAATGTGCACATGGAGGCTTGTATACCTACACTCATAACAATGAACTGATCAAATTCGACACAAGATATCTCTATAACTCGCTCAACAGAGAGGCTCACAATATCAGACCTTTCTTTAAATTTTAAAAGTTTATTTATTATAATTAACGAGCCTCCTCGAATAAATTTTTCTCTGCTGAATGAGCTTGCAACCTGGTGGTTGTTGAAATTGAAAATGAACTGGTGGCTTTTTAGCCAATGTTCTGTAATACATAAAATATCAATATTGTTACAGTTCATGAACAATTCCATCTCTAACTCCTTACCCATCAACCCTTGTATATTTTGATGCACCAGGTTAATACAATTTTTTAAATTATTTTTTGTACAATGTGTGGTTGATGAAAGTGTTTTTTTATTACTTATATTTAAATTTATCACTGTCTTGTCTATGTTATTGCCAGAGATTGACTCTATTGTCTCATAACTTAATTTAAAGGATTTGGAACAGATTCCAAGCTTATATTCAATGTCAAGTTAGACTGCTCAATAAAAGCAGTGTTATTAGCCAAATTTTTGGCTGTGTTATTAATATAATATGCTAGCAATGATGCTATTTGTCTTTGAATATATTGAGATAGATAGCAACTATCACATGTCAAATAAAAACTTCTAATGAAAGCATTAGAGTCAATTAAGTCAATAAAATCATTGTATAATGTCAATGTATGTAATTTACAATTTAATTTATATCTATAGTCATTTTCGGCCTGTGGCAACAACTTATTGTAGGGAAATGCAAGTAAAATAATTTTTCTAACTTTTAGGTGTAATAATTGGTCAAAATACCTTTTAATAGTATTAAGATTTGTATTACCCCTTCTCCCAATAAATATGATTATTGTTGAATTAGGACAGTATGTTCTACTCAAGATGTTTTGTAAAATATGTGAAAAACTTGCTCCAGGCATATAAAAGTTGGTAACGGTTCGACCTGTCCTTTGTCTCAACAATTGACTCATGTTCCTACCTATCTCATCACTAAACATTACTAAATTGTTGGTGTTTGTCTTTGTATTGTGATGTGAGAAGGAGGTGCTATCATTAATGAAGCTGTTACTCATCACCGCTGACTGAGATAACATTGCAGAACTATCATTCAAAATGGTAGGCTGAGAACAACTTTGTGGTTTCAATCTAGGTTCACTGATCTGATTATTAGTAGTAAGCGATAGGAGTCTTTGCTCATTGTATTTACACAAATCCACTAAGTCATCCATCGCCAAGATATGTTCATTAATTTGACTTTGTGATAATTGATATTTCTTTGTCATATTAAGTAAAGAATCCTGTAAGCGATCAATCTCTGTCTGCAGGCAATGAATATCAGTATCATATTTTAAAAGATTATTATCTAGTTGAGTAATACAAATAGACATATCTTCCTTTAGAGCTATATACTTGCGGCAATAATTGACATTTGCTTTTGAATTTTTATATTTTCTTAATAATTTTTCCTTTTTCTTAATTTGTTTATTCAACTTTACATACTTTTTCAGTTTATTGGATGAGTTTATGGTTTTACTTGATTAAATAATTGAATTGTCATTAGTTAAGTCAATTGTAATAACTTTGTTACCTTCATTGTTTGAGTTGGCAGAAACCATAGATGGAGCGCTACCAACCAGCTCATCAAACAGTGATTGTGAAGTGGCTGCTTTGATGGACCGGTCTGCACACTCCAATCTATTAATATGATTATTAGCCTCATTTAGGAGGACCTCTAACTGGGTGATGCGCTTGAGAGCGGTCTCAAACTCATTACTACAACTGTCAAAATTGTTTACTATTGATTGTAACCTATCGCGTTCATCTAAAGATGTAATCAAATGAGAATGAATTTCTGCCATCTCAGTTCTTAGTTGAGAATTTTTCTCTAAAACCTGTAACATCTCCCTCTCATTATCATCATGCTCCCTTTGTAGTGTCTCACACAAAGCCTTGTATTTCTTAAGTTCTATAAGCGTTAATTGAAATTTTACCTCCTCTTGACGCGCCCTCCTGGTCATCATCTTGTTAATAGATTAAAAAGATCGCAAGAAACTTATTAACAAAAGACAGAAATAATAATTACTTGTTACTATTGTAAGTATGACACTTAGGTTTGTGTAAGGCACCAACCAAGATGAGCCGGCTAATCGAGATATGTTCACTAGGTGTTTACTACTTTTGTAAATAGTTTAAATGTTCGATATTACGTAAACTTACCTCAACTGCTCGAATATTAGAAAAGTAATGCAAAGTATTTTAAATTATATAGTTCGTTTGTTTGACAGATGACTTTGCAAAACTTTTACTATATGTTATTCACCAACATTCACTTCTAATTATGAAATTATAAAGTTAATTATTAATATCACACACTAATAAGAGCTTAAAACACAAATAATACCTAATAAAGTTAATTAAATCAAATAAAATTAAATAAATATTGGGAGAAGCACAGTTTTACGTCTTAATACCAGTGTTGCCAGAGACCAAAAAAAAAAAAAATCGCGGCGCCAAACAATATAACGGTTGTCAAACAACTCGGAATCCAAAACACCGTCAGTTAACCATGTCTCTGTTAAGACAATAATATCGTGTGAGCTTAGAGACATTTGGCGATAAAACGTATCAGTTTTGGTTCTTAGCCCGCGTACATTCTGATAAAATATACTAAGGCTACGTTTATTATTATTAGTCATTGATAACATATTTAACACTTACACAATATCCAACAAAATATATATTAGACACAGCCACAGTCACACGGCAAAATATACCATAGAATATAAACATTAATTGATCGTAGTAATAATTGAATCTGTGAAAAAACATTGTTTTTATATTTTTATAAGCAAAAAGCGGGTAAAGGATTAATAAGTTACTCGGACAGCACTCGCCAAGCGAACTAGAATTACGAGCATCTTTGCAGCAAAGTGAGATGCCAAGCGATGTACTACGCGCGAGTGTGAGCGAGACGCAAGCATTAATAGAGGCTACATATCGTAGATTTGCGCAGCAGCGAAAATGCATTGATGGTAATTTGCACACGGCACAGATGCTAAACCTTTTATGTAGACAAAAACAAACCGTTGATTGAAATACATAAATTAAATAATGAATACAGGTTATAAAATTTGATAGAGTGGAAAATGATAATATGAAATACATTAAACAATCTTGTTTAAATCCAGTTCTTTTCGGATAATTAATACACTGCTGTTGTTATCTTTTAAAACATGGATTTTACCGTGCTTTATCCATACATACTGATAATTTTTTGTCTTTGCCGTGAGTTTCGCCTTGCTAAACAACTGTTTGTGCTCCGGACTTAAATGGTCATTCACATAGATTCTCTGAGAAGCGCCATGAAAGCCTATATCAGTTGTACTTAGATTCTTAAATGCACGAGCCGCCGAAACAAAATCCTCTTTTATGTATCTGTTCAGAAAGCTCACAATGATTAGCTTCTCCTTTGAGTTATACATAGGAACCCGTGACACGTAATTGATCTGAGTTTTTGGGAAGTTATAGTTTATTTTCTTACTGATAGATTCAACTATAGAAAATAAATTCTCATCTTTTTTAAGCGGCACTCCTTTGATCTCAATATTATTAAGACGACACCGCTGCTCATATGCACAAAGCTCATGCTTGGTTTTAGCTAAGTCATTTTGCAGACTATCCACTTTTTCTTGAAGTTTTTCGAGCCCTGTCACTCTTGCTTCCACCTCAGCAACTTTGATGCCTAGTTCGTCAAGCTAACCACAAGAGTACTCACATGTGGCTTTAAGCTCAGACAGTTCATCTTTTATCATTCGTACGTCGTCCGTTAGCGTAGGTAGATTAAGTAATTGCCGTTTAATATCACGAATCTCACTTAATACGCTCTCTATGGTACCATGTTCAGACGCTTGCACAGCTGGCGATAAGCTCCTACATGTAGCGCATTTCCATTGGCTCCTACTGTCAACGCCGAGTTTTCTCCAACCAGACTCCGAAATTCCTGCACATCCAAAGTCCAGGTGTTTTTTGCAGGCTCCACATTGCACGCCATCGTTAAACTGAGCATTGCATAAGGCACAAGACTTCATTGTTATAACTTTAAGTAGGTAGATCGTAAAAAAAACAAAATGTTTACGATATATGACTTCGCGATAGAATACGTGCAGCACAACCGAGTGTTCAGACAGGAATGATAAAATATTTTTCATTGTGTACAAAAAAGTGTAAATAAATAAATTACTCACCATTAGTCAAATCGGTTCTGCCGGCGTCACGAGGTCATAAAACGACTAAAACCTCAGAGATCGGGGACATCCGTGGTTGATGGACCGTTCCACGTAATACCTCCCCAGGGGCCGATCACATCGGTGTAATAGTCCTTAGAGATCGAACTCGGTATAGCCTGCTCATTTGTATTATCTACTAGCGATGTCTCACGACTGCTGCCGTGTGATGCTAAGTTGTAATAGTCCTTAGAGATCGACCTCGGTATAGCCTGCTCATTTGTATTATCTATTAGCGATGTCTCACGACTGCTGCCGTGTGATGCTAAGTTGTAATAGTCTTTAGAGATCGACCTCGGTATAGCTTGCTCATTTGTATTACCTACTAGCGATGTCTCACGACTGCTGCCGTGTGATGCTAAGTTGTAATAGTCCTTAGAGATCGACCTCGGTATAGCCTGCTCATTTGTATTATCTATTAGCGATGTCTCACGACTGCTGCCGTGTGATGCTAAGTTGTAATAGTCCTTAGAGATCGACCTCGGTATAGCTTGCTCATTTGTATTACCTACTAGCGATGTCTCACGACTGCTGCCGTGTGATGCTAAGTTGTAATAGTCCTTAGAGATCGACCTCGGTATAGCCTGCTCATTTGTATTATCTATTAGCGATGTCTCACGACTGCTGCCGTGTGATGCTAAGTTGTAATAGTCCTTAGAGATCGACCTCGGTATAGCTTGCTCATTTGTATTACCTACTAGCGATGTCTCACGACTGCTGCCGTGGGATGCTACGTTGGAATAGTCCTTAGAGATCGACCTCGGTATAGCCTGCTCATTTGTATTACCTACTAGCGATGTCTCACGACTGCTGCCGTGGGATGCTACGTTGGAATAGTCCTTAGAGATCGACCTCGGTATAGCCTGCTCATTTGTATTACCTACTAGCGATGTCTCACGACTGCTGCCGTGGGATGCTACGTTGGAATAGTCCTTAGAGATCGACCTCGGTATAGCTTGCTCATTTGTATTACCTACTAGCGATGTCTCACGACTGCTGCCGTGGGATGCTACGTTGGAATAGTCCTTAGAGATCGACCTCGGTATAGCCTGCTCATTTGTATCACCTACTAGCGATGTCTCACAACTGCTGCCGTGTGATGCTAAGTTGTAATAGTCCTTAGAGATCGACCTCGGTATAGCTTGCTCATTTGTATTACCTACTGGCTATGTCTCATGACTGCTTCCGTGTGATGCTTAGTTGCATCACAGATTAATAGGTAAGACGTGGCAAATTGATGGTTTAGATTTATAGGTCCTAATCAGAGGATAATGTGTCAGATGTGGGACTTACGATCATGAGATAGAGTGTGTTAGTTTGACAGTTGCTTAATTGCCAAAAACTACGACAACGGTATTTACTCCAAGTACTTGTATTTAATATTATATGTAGCTTAAAGCGAGAAAAGCTACGTCGAGATTTAGACGAGACTGACCTGACTAATAACTAAGATTTACCAAATTAACAAGATTGATCACGCTTTACATCATACAATTTACAAAGAATTCTTGTGTATTGTAAAGTACATTGTGACACAAAGTAGAGGTCACTCTTTGTACTTCACAAGCCAGCTACGATAGGTCAAACTATATTTTACATAGCTCATAGTATAATTGTAAATAGCACACCATCAACACACAAGAAAGTTAGTGTCGCCGTCGTGTGGAGTATAATTACTACGACGTTAGTAATTATACTCCACACGACGGCGACATGTATATTATCATTCTAACGTTGTCTCGGTTGGGAGCAGACACTTTCGTCTTGGTGTCTGGCTGAGCCAGCGGTTTGGACTAGCGGTTCACTGAAAATTACGTGCAAGATTAGTTATAGGATTGAGAGGTTACAACCTATTGGTAGTTAAGCTTTATATATCAGCTGGGACTGAAAGTGTAACGTGTTTTGGACACAGGATTGTCCATGGTCGGTTTGAATTCGAGATTCTCTCAGTTACTGTCTAGCGTTCTAGCTAGTTCACTAGATCATCAGAGCAGCAGAACACAAAATATCGCAGTATATTGAATCAGATCAAACTGGCTAAGGTCATACACATTTAGCACGCTAGAGCACTGCAATTTAATTGTATAATGCAACGGGCGTGTAAGACTGATTCTGACGCAAATGCATAGCAGTGTGCCTGAAATGCAGCCTCTGGTCAGTAGCAGCCAGGAGATTAATAATAATAAATAATAATAATTAATTTATTTGCAGAGAGGTATAACAATATTAACACTTTACTTGGGCCTGGAAACGAGCTGGAACTTTTTAGGTACGGAACCTTGGTAATCAACTAAATTTAACCCAAAAATTCGTTCCACTATTCACATACTCTACAATATTAATTAGAGTTGTACAAGAACACGTTAGTCCGCACTCAAGCGAGCCCTTACGTCCAGACATTGTCCAAGTTAACGAAGCACACAGCTGTGTCTTTGACGGCTCTTCTCTTGACAAAGGTGGGCTCAAGTGGACACACAAATACCTTTGAATTATTCTTTATAATGTCTGAAGGTTTATGCCTAATAATTAAGAACTTGATAATCTCTTTTTGAGCTTAATTTCGAAGGTTTTTCGCATTCGTTTGAGTTATTGGACTAAATATTTAATTTAGCTCTACGGAGAGCCTCCTTTAAAAAAAATATTTCTTTTGAGTTTAATACTCAAAAGAAATAATTTTTTTAAAGGAGGCTCGATAACTATATTTTTAAATGTAAGAAAACGACTTTTTTTTTCATGAGATAACTTCATAAGTGATTTTTGCAAAACAAATATGTTATGTGGTTTCTACTAAAGAGCTTAAGTGATAATTTTCCTTTATTTTACTGTGTTCTTTCATCCATACAACGCATAGCGCAATGCCAAAATAGGATTAAGATTTGTTATATCTTAGATTGTCTAGTATGGATGGAGATACTTGTGTACTATGAGATTTGTGCCATCTTATATCACCTAATATAGAGGTTTTTGTGTATAATGCATCATTGTATACGCACTTAATAGCGGCCCTTTCTAAAACTCTTCTCGTATATTAATCATATTCCAGAATTGTCTTAAAAATATGTAAGTACTTACTCCTCCTCTTAATAACATTAATTTTTTATCTTTTTCAGCAAAAGTAAATGTAAATTTCATTTAACCCTTTTTTTTTCTTTTAGCTTATATTAGAGGACGCCTGCAGCGAGGGTATATGCTATCCGCAAAATCAATCAACAACAAGACAAACTTTGTGAAAAGGGTTATGTTGCTTGGTAGGCATATTGTTTCTATGATTTTTAATATAATCAGATAAGGCGATAAGATTTCAATGAAAACATTTAGTTTATTTTCTGTTATTCGGAAAACAAACAGTTACAACGCTATAACCAAAAGAACACCTGCGGCAAAATGTTTTAAAAAAAATGTTTTAAAATTAAACAAATGGTGGAGTTCAAGATGCTATCAGACGGATATGTTCTAAATATTATGCTATTACGAGCTTCTACAAAGTCGCAAATACAAAGATAAATAAAAATATGTAAATCGATTGTAAAAAAGATAATGAAGGTTGGTTTAACGGACGATATGAGAGAGCAAATATTTAAATGCTCACTAAACGTGTTGGTAAAATGTCTGACATTTCAGTCCTTACTTAATTAAAGTGATTAGTAGCAACTGTGATACTTTCGATGTAAAATGAACTTTGTTTCTCTTAGCAGTAGTTTCATTTTGCATTACACCGAGGGATGAGATACTATTAAATATAGGTCAAATTCAGATGAGTTTGAACAAATTAGGTGTCACTTTCTAGTGAAGTGTTTATCAAAAACTAAAACTGTGCAGTCCACTTGTTTTTATGATTGTGAGTTAATTTAACTTACTCTAACTTAATTTAGTCACAACGAGATTTGGGACATTGTCTACAGTTTGCAGGAGAAGCGACGGCGATGCTTTTGAGTAGAAGTGCCATTATATTTTGCGTATAATTATTTTCATTTGTAGTTGAAGGTCGGTAGAAATACCTAAAGAATTATTAATTAATACCTATAGAAGACTTGAAAAATATAATTACCTTGGCACACAACCTAATTAAAATGTTATTTATCGCTTCTTGTCCGCGAGCCGCGTTATCGAGATGGAAAACCCTCCATTAGTCAGAGTTGAGTTGAAGATCCTAGTGGAGGGAACAAATGCAACTCTCGAAAAATGTTCGACCCTCACACTGAAAACCATCGCGGTGTCATCAACAACTTCAAGATTACTTTAATATATGTTAAAATCAGTCATGTTATAACCAGCTACCTGAATCGATAATGAATCAGTACAGTCTTTATACAATTTAATTGAATTCGTTTGATAGTCCCTACCGGCGGTTGTTCTGTCGCAGCCACTTTGTGAACAAAAGTTAGATTAGTTTGCGCACCGCCCCTGGTGACGAC
The DNA here is from genome assembly GCA_944739405.2 of Euclidia mi. NCBI lineage: Eukaryota > Metazoa > Arthropoda > Insecta > Lepidoptera > Erebidae > Euclidia > Euclidia mi. The sequence continues at coordinate 65,490,655 of OX123198.2, read as the reverse complement.
TTAGGGTCAATTTTTGCTTGAGGTACTAATTCAGGTAATTTTTAATAAAAGGACACGACTGTTTTGTAGCTTTGTATTAAGGCAACTGGTTGACATAAAACGATCGGACATACCGCCCACCAAAAGGACCTTATGGCCTTTTCCAATAATATTTCTATAGTGTAACTAAATAACTAATACAATATTAGGTATATACAAGATTTCAACGTAAGAAACAAACAACCGAATATAGTGGACTGTATGTAAAACAACTGTAAATAAACACAGGCATGTATAAAAGAATCACAATAATTACCTAAGTCTATTTTACATTGACATGGTAAGTATGGTAAGTTTGTTTGACACACTTTATTAGTTATTTATGTATCTATGCACATTATACACTACAGAAGAAAGGTGGGTAAGTACGTGCATACATTTTGTTATTACTATTAAGTTTAGCTTTAATCAATTTTAACTTTGTCAAGTGTACAAGTTTATGTAAATAATTTAAATTAACGGTATCTAATCATAGCTACACAGTATAATTAGCACATAGTATCTTACTATCACATCTAGATTCACTTACTTAATAATTATTCAACAGGTAAGTATATAGGTAAGTATGAATATTATTGTATACAATTAAATTTCTTTAGGTAGAAATATTAGTTTAGATAACGGTCGTTTTAATTCACTTTGTCCCTTACACTGTATAGTGACCACTCTAACCAAATTGTCTTTTCCAGGATGAAGAGTCTTGATTTTTCCCAGAAGCCATCTCGTTGGCGGCAGACCTTCCTCCTTTATGACCACAATGTCACCTACGGTTGGTGATTGGATAGATGTTTGCCACTTAGTACGTTGCTGTAAAGTATTAAGATATTCTGTATGCCATCTTCTCCAAAAATGTTGCGTCAGTCTTTGTACTAGCTGCCATCGAGATAACAGGTTGATGTTTGAAGTTTCATATCTAGCATCCGGAACACTGAGAAGAGGTTCACCAATTAAAAAATGGCCAGGTGTGAGTGGTGTCATCGTCTCAACAGTATTATCCAGCTGGCACAGGGGACGGGAATTTAGGCATGCCTCTATTTGCGTGAGCAATGTAGTCATCTCCTCAAAGGTAAGTTTGGTATCCTTGTTTATCCTTGATAGATGTTCCTTGGCAGATTGCACCCCGGCTTCCCAGAGACCACCATAGTTTGGCATTCGTGGTGGAATGAAATGCCATGTTGTTCCGTCAGTTGCGAGGTGTTCAGCTATGTCCGCCGAAATGTTTTTCTTATCAATCCGAAACAAGTCTTTAAGCTCTTTCGCAGCACCTATGAAATTGGTGCCATTGTCGCTGTATAGATGAAGACATCGACCTCGACGTGTGACGAATCTCCGGAACGCAGCCAAGAATGCTTGGGAAGTTAGGTCTGTTACAGCTTCTAAGTGTATGGCACGCGTAGCCATACAAACAAACAGGCAGATGTACCCCTTTGTTGTGTGATGTCCTCGCCCTTTGGATGTTCTGATAAAAACTGGACCTGCGTAGTCGACTCCACTATTTAAAAAGGCTCGATGGGGGGTTACTCTCACAGATGGTAATTGACCCATTAGTTGGTGTTGTACCTTGCCTTTGTTTATTATACAGACCTTGCAACTTCTTATGTGTTTTCTTACTGCTGATTTTAAATTAATTATCCAAAATTTACTTCTTATGTATGTCATCGTGACTTGTATACCACCATGTAATGTGTTTTTGTGTGCTTCATCAATCAATAGTCTCGTGATATGTTGATTACTTGGTATTATTATTGGATGCTTCATTGCAACTGGTAAGTTAGCATTCTCTAATCTTCCTCCAACTCTAAGTAAATTATCTTTATCCAAAAATGGCGTTAAACTAATTAATGAACTTGATTTTCTAATTTTTCCATTATTCCTTATGTCTTCTATATCTTTTTCATAAATTAATGTCTGATAGAATTTAATACATCTTTTCACTATTGTTTCTAATTCTTCTACAGTTAAATACTTCTCTTTCTTTTCATGTTTTACGATTGGTCTTCGGCAGTAAGCAAGTACTAAATAATAAATGTAAGGCAGATGTTATCGAACTTGCTTTATCAGACCACACTGCCCAGTTATTAAAGTGTAACGTTAAAAAAATATGTATGATAAAAAGTTGGAAAATTACCAGAAGAGACTACTGCAAGTCCAATATTGAGAAGTTTAAATACTGTATGGGGCAATTGTCCTTCTCGGATTTGTACATCACACATGACGCGAACATGGCTTACGATACCTTCATGGATACATTCCAAGTATTTTATTCGCTGTGTTTTCCTCACAGAATTATAAATGTGCGCGTTCACAAAAAGCCGAAGTGGTTAACACGAGGCATAAAAGCCTGTAGTAATAGAAAACGTGAGCTCTTATTGAATTACAGGAAATACTCTACTCCACCTAATAAAATAAAGCTTATTCAATACACTAAGAGACTTAAAAAAATAATAAAGTTAACACAAAAAGCAATTAACAATAATAGCATAAATATTTAAAAAAATAAGACAAGAACTGTATGGCAACTCATAAATGCTAATGCTAAGGAAAACAAACCACAAGAAGGAATAACACATATTTCACTGAATGGTAATATTATAAAAAATCCTATTGAGATCGCAGACATTTTTAATAATTATTTTATTGACAAGATATCACCAATTAATAATTCAATTAATCATCAATATAAACACTATTTGACATTTTCTAATAACTCTATGTTTATGAAACCTAGTGACCCACATCAAATATTGAAATCTATTAACTCTCTTAAAAATACTATGAGTGTTGGCTATGATGGCATCTGCACTAAGGTTGTAAATCAAGTGGCACATATTATAGCTGGGCCCCTTAGTTACATTTTGAATTTAACCATAGAAACGGGTGTGTTTCCCGACAAATTAAAAATAACAGTGGTTCATCCGATCCATAAGAAAATAATAAAGAAGATATTAGTAACTAAAGGCCAATAGCTCTGGTACCAATATTGTCTAAGATATTTGAGAGGTACATTTATGAGGCTCATAGCAACTTTTTAGAGAAGCAAGCAGTTTTAGTCAAAGAACAAAAGGGATTTCGGCGTAATAAGTCAATTAATATGGCATTTACGACTTTTTAGAATTTGTAATGACTAATATGGACAAACGCACACCGGTATGCGCAATATTCATGGATATGACGCAAGCGTTTGACTATGTGGACCATGACATATTGTTAAACAAGCTCGAGAGGTATGGTATTAGAGGCAATATACTTAAACTCCTCGAAACATATCTGAAGAACCGCGTACAATACACTAAATTAAGTAAAGTAGATGTAAAAACTAAAAAGGAAATTGTATACGTCTCCAAACAACGCCAAATAATATATGGTGTGCCTCAGGGAAGTATCCTGGGGCCACTCCTATTCATTGTATACATTAACGATTTACCAAAAGCCACGTTAAATCCTATGACTCTGTATGCAGATGATAGTACAGTTGCAATAAAATGTACTAATACTAAAACTTACGAACAAGAAGTAAATAACACACTACATGATGTAATAAAATGGTTAGATGCAAATAATCTGCGTATTAATATTGGCAAAACCACCCTTATGTCTTTTAGTCAACGGGCCGGCCCACTGGGTAATCTAAACATACATCATGGAAGTCAACTCATTCGTGAAACCCAAACAACAAGTTTCCTAGGGCTAACTATTGACAGTAAACTCACATGGAAGCCACATATTGATGCGCTCTGTAAAAGAGTCAGTAGGTCCGTTTACGCGCTGCATGAACTGACACAAATAGCCAATTTAAATACTGTCGTGACGGCATACCATGGTCTGGTCGGTTCTATATTAAGATATGGAATAGTTTTCTGGGGAAACTCTGCGAATAAGGACTTAGTTTTCAAGATGCAAAAGAGGTGTATTAGAGCCATGTTTGTTTTAAAAAGTACTGATAGCTGTCAACCATACTTTCTTAGGCATAAATTATTAACTCTGCCATGTTTGTATATATCGAAAGTAGCTTTGTTAGTTAAACGCAATCCACATTTGTTTAAGCTGGCTTCAGACCTATATAATAGACGACAACGAGACGTACATTGGCTTTGTGTGCGTAAAACTAACACTGCATTAATGCATAAAAGCATTTTTCACATGGTGGCTCGGCTTTACACCGAAACCGTAGGGTTCTAGGCGACTTGGGAAGGATTAATGGGATATGGTAGCGCCATCTACCTTCCTATCTATAACGAATCGCATCAAGATCAATCGTTCCACGTCTAGTGAGAGCGATACCATATTTCCGTCCCGCTCTATCCCACTCCCTGGAAGAGGCACTGCCTTCGCCTGATTCGTCGACGCGATCGTGGACGCGAGTGACAGTCGAGAACATTCCTCCCGCTGAGAACGCCGTCTCGATACCGTACCGCGCCGCACCGTTGTATGTGATTATATAAACCGCTCGCAAGTGGGAGTGACGGTGAATTGAAGTGTAAACAATCAGCTGCATCACGAAACACCAGGAGAAAAAGAAACGAAGAAGGCTGTATAAGGTAAGTGCCTTCCATCCTTGAAATATCCTATACCCACTCAATCACCTCCTCCCGTATCCATCTCCTCTTCCCTTAATCCTTTCTAGGCGACCCAGAACTCGCCCTAATACAGTCCATTCCATTAATCCTTCCCAAGTCGCCTAGAACCCTACGGTTTCGGTGTAAAGCCGAACCAATATATTTTTACAAATTGTGTAAAGTTTAAGTTTTGCATAAAGTTCTTAATTGTCAGTTATAAGTGTTTGATTTCTATTTTTTAAAAACCTATTTCAATCCTGATCCAAAATAATATATATATTAAACCCACGCTATTACGTGCTTCAGAAAAGTAGGCTCTATAGTTAGAAAACCAATGATAGTAAGCTAAGTCAAACAAAATTGACAAATACTCAAATTCAAGGTGTAGCAAACTTCATCATCATCAGCCTTTAACAGTCCACTGCTGGACTAGGCCTCTCCTTTGAAAGGAGGACTTGGCCTACTATACCACGCTGGCCAAACGGGTTGCTATAGGGTTTGTATCAAGTTTTCCTTCTCTTACAGTGCTGTTCTCTGCATAATATGCTCCCTCTGTCGGCTCTTACGACACCCATAGGATGATATGGGGTGGTGACATTGCGTATTCTTAATCCGTCACCACACGGAGCAAACTTATTATTTGTTAAATAAACAATGTTGAAATATTTCCGTTGAAAATAATCGGAATATCGCTAAAAACGAGTTAACAGCTTTTTTAAAGCCAACTTCGTAAAAAGAGAGGATATTGTTACAAAATTTTATTAGTAATAATTTTTAAGTTCCACTTATAACATTTTTAGTACGTACGCCTATTACAGAATAACATCGAACAGCTTTTTATAGACTTTTATGAATCGTAAGTGAGACGTGCTTTTGAATGCGAATGGGGGCTCTAGACATTCTAGATTTATTTTTTCTCATTGCTTCCTTGCGGTTTTTGCTCAGGGTTCATGGATAATAGGTACGTTGTTCAATTTTAAAATAATTTCCTTTGTTATCATAATGACCTCAAAATCTTATGACCGTAATTGTTTTAGTAAAATGTCTTATAGTAATGAGGTTTTGATGGTTTGGTTTACTTTAAGCGACGATCTTCCAGACATTTAGTTTAATGTCAAGAAATGTCTGGCACATTGAACTTCCAGGTGCCACATATTTCTTAACAACATTTTTGCTAGTTCTTAGAATAATTTTACAATATAATATTAGCCGATTAACGTCCGCTGCTGGACATAGGCCTCCCCAAGACTCTCCACGGAGAATTATTTTTGTGCGTCTAATATTGGTAAATCTCAATATTGAGTATAATAATTTGAAAACATAATAGCTATTAGATGCACACACTCCTTTGACATACTTGAGAATGAAATGATGATGCGAGTTATTAAAACTATTTGATTGCATCCAGCGACCGCGATATGGCGAGATTTTGAGACTGTGTTAGTTACGTAGTTTTAACAGCAGTTAGACCGACGTTCACGCTAATAACGGATTAATGTTCTGTTCCAGTTATCGTCGTTCATAGTAGGATTTTACGACTATGAAGAAAAGTTAAAAATAAATAACTTAAAAATAATTTTCTCACATAGGAATACCAATTTTATACAGTGGGTACCTAACTGTATTTTTATAAATATCCGTCGAACTTTATCGCCAATTTTGAACTGAGTAAGAGCATTTTCGTAGAATCACCATATTATATTATTCTATGTATCGATAATAGATAATAATCAGCTTTAGCTAAAAATCTGAAACCGAAACTACTAGGGTCAAAGTTCATAATAAAAATGCTAAGAACTGACCCGCGTGGAAGGCGGAACAAATTTTCACGAAGGTTTTAAAAAATGATTAGCAAGTTAGGGGATGGACGGCGCCCTTATTTCACAAGCGGCGCATTGTCACTGTTATGAACTGCCAGTTACGTCGTAAAGTCCAAGCGTTACATAATTACCTACTTATACACTTCTTGGAATCACACCCAAACACTACAAAAGATCTTAAGCCTCCCTTTAAAGTACACTGCCACTTCCTACTACATCACAGTTAATAATCTTCCAGAAGGACAGCAATGGAGTGCAAATATACTTATTTAAAAGTTTTCATTTCCGTGTTGATTGTCCCAGTGTCACGAGGCTAGGGTCGACTGTTCCGCGAATTTTTTTACGACTTTATGTGACTCGAGGGACGAGACGGTACAAGTTTTCAAAATTGTCGCCATGTACCAACGGTTTGCTGAGTTGGATAATTTTATGGGGATGATTTTTCAGTTTTGGTGATGGATGCATTCTTTATATGAAACTTAAGACTGTCTGTGGATTTTTCAAAATCAGTGCAACCATAATGAGCATTAGTTTAACAGGTTTCGATACAATAGGTCTGATGAAATTATCTTTTCAGCGATACAAAACTTTGCACTGAAAGTAATTATGTTTGAGGTACCTTCTATCCTTAGTCTATTGAACACTTATTAGATTAGTAAATCTTGTTTCAATCAAGGCATATGATTTAGTTTTTAAATCAAAGACAAAATATGAGCCGCACCAGCACGATTTTGAGGTTCGTCTTTTATAAACTGTTTAAAATATATTAATTTCTATGGATACGAAATTCTGTTTTGGTTTAGAATGTGTCGAGTAACGCAAAGCTTAGTTTTAAGCAAATCCGCTTTAACTTTTCAATAAGGGTGAGAAAATAGCTCTCCCATAGGTACAAGTTATTGGTTTAATATTCACTGAGTATTTATACATTCACTATAAATGCGAATCTATTGCACTGAAGTTTGGTTCATAGTTTAATGGATTTTAATCGCTTCTGAATCTGATGTAAATTCGTCTGAAAATTGTGTGAAACGAGAGCGGTGTGGGGTAAAAGAGGATGTAGTGACAAGCATCGAGAAAGGCATGTTAAGATGGTTTGGGCACATGGAGAGGATGGATGACGAAAGACTGACAAAGAAGATATATAAGGCAAGTGTGAATGGGACAGGACGAAGGAGAAGGCATAGGCGGACGTTCTCTAACCAGATTGGAGACATCGTAAAAAAAGGACAGGTCAGAAGTACCCTAAACAGAAGAGCATGCATGAGAAACTTGATGGGAGTGAATGAAGCAAGAGAGGTATGTCAGGATCGTTGCAAATGGCGTTCCGTAGTCTCTGCCTACCCCTCCGGGAAACAGGCGTGTGTCTATGTATGTATGAATCTGATGTTTTGGAGTGAGATAGAAATTACTGAGGTATGAATTAAGAAATTCAAATGTTAATAATGCAATGTGGTAAAGTGCTAATTTCATATATTTTAAATACTAAGAGATCGTGGTAGAGCTACAATTATGTTGAGCATACATAAATTAGATCACTTATTGTTATGGTGAATCTACAACGCCTTTCTGATAATGAGGTTGTCAAACACAGTTTATCTAAGTTGATTGTTATAAGATGTAAATGTATTAATACCAGCTCAACATATTATGTGCACGTATAAACGCCTGAAAACAAAAGCAGTGAGTCATTCGACAGCAGTTTCATTCCCTGTGTGTTAGTATGTGTCATTTGTCTTATACAATAGCAATAAAAAATATGCGTATTGTAATATGTTCTGAAGAATTTGTCTTGGTCTGTCAAATATTTTGCAAGAAGGTATTTGTAACAAAATTTAGGTATTTTTTGTTATTATTTCATATTTATTTATTCATAAACAATTTTACAATCGTATTTGAATATTATATAGGTACATATAACATAATTAACTAGTAATAATAAAAATAACAATAAAAAAAAATCGATCAAAATGAGAAGCAAATCAAAGAAACTTCATAATAATATTAAATACAATTCATTGTGGAAATCATTAAAAATGTCATAAAAAATATAATTTAAAACATACACATAATTACACATTGCAAGATCAGGTAATCTATTGTTTCGTCTTAAATTGGTCTACAGAATAGAAGCACCCTTCCAGCAAATGCTTTTTTAGTCTTCTTTGGAAAATATTCGGACTATCAATAATTTTCAGTTCAGCCGGTAGGGAGTTATATAATTTAACTACTTGATACCGAGAGTCGTGCATCGTGATATTTAATTTTGGACATAGTTGGGTCTCCATATCTTTCCTTCTTGTGTTCAATCTTAGCGTTCTCTGTTCTGGCGTCTCATATTTGAAGGGATGCCGAATAACGTCTATAAGGACAACTAAAATGTAAAGGCTAGGAACAGTTTAAATTTTTAGGCTCTGAAAGTGATCTCTACACGATTCCCAAGAAGGTATTCGTACCATAGTTCGAATGGCACGTTTTTGGATCACAAATGCTCTATTAATATTAATTATGTAAGTAGTGTAACTTTATACTTAAGTAAGACAAATATGTTAACTTTCTGATAAAGAAAATCGTTCGAGGATACCGATAAAGGGTGACTTTAATATTATTTTAGATATTGCCGGTCTGTTGTATAACATACTTTGACTGTGTGTCGGTTTAGCTAAGACCGTCGCAAAGGCGGCATACTTTCAATGAACTGGCGGTGTACACTTTTATCAAACCACTTTCTTGAATGAAAGAGGTACCTAACTATTTATACGAAGTATCGGGTGAAGGGTCCTAGATGTCTTCTTGTAACATTCACTTTACGTATATTATACTCATAGTGTTACTGGTTTGCCCTGTGGCCTCGCCTATGTAGAAATCGGTTTACTTACTCGAGAGGTAAACAAAAGCGGGTTATGAATTCTTTATTCGTCAGTATTTTTACGACCCGGCAGAAAAACATATTTACTGTTATATTTCGAATATTATAAAAAAATTGATTACGACTTACGACTTTAAAGTTACCACTGTGTGTTTGTGTACGAATTAACAATAATTTCCTATGTATCTCACAATATTACAAAAAAGAGGATAGTAAACACTCTATGGTTACAGACCGATGGTTTGCGGCGCAACAGTGGTTGTAGCGGGACAGTGCAAGCGAGCTATGCGGTCGGCGACGTTACGCGCTATTAGTTTGTCAACTGAAGCCTGCAGTCACCGGTGACAACACTACCGCACCTTGACGTACAGACGCGTTTAGCTACCCGGCTTGTCATCTAAACCAACCGCATGATCAATTTTATTCTGTAGTGCCAGTGAGTTGTTGTGTTAAATTCTCGTATGGGACTTAAACTGACAACTGTACGGTTGGCGTAATGTTGTGCATCGCCGCTTGATACTGCGTCGAGTGTTGTGGGTTCGATCCCCACACGAGACTTTGTGTAATTCATAAATTGTTGTTTATTTGTCTTACTGGTTGTACTTCTTGTCCGTTGGTTGTATGTTTGTTATGCCTAATCTAAGCTATACATAATCATCATCATCAGCCTGCCGTAGTCCACTGTTGTATATAGGCCTCTCCAATGGCACGCTACTGAGCCCGATTTTAGAATAAAATATGTTCATACATGTTCAGAAAAAAATATGAAGTAACAAAAGACAGATCTAAGCATGTTAACGAGAAAGCACAAGTATGAAGCTTTGGTGGCAACAAAGATTTTCTTAATTAACAAACTTAAAGCTTAGTATATTTCAAATATATCCCTTTTTATCAACTATATATTTGTGATGTGGTATATTATAAGATGGATTTGATCAAGTATTATACGTTATACCGTTCGAGAGTCACTTCTATTTAACGAATGACTAAATTAAAACACTCAAACACTTGATAATGTTGATAATAACAGTTCTGTCGGGCAAATATTTAGTAAGTGTGGCTCTAAATAAAATACTCTGTACACCGTCAAACTTTGCTTCTGCAAGGAGTGCGTCGTATTTAGCGAGTCAAACGTGACGGCTTTAGAATAAGCCCTACTTATGGCCATTGTAGTGATTTAAGCGATCGCCTTGCTCTTCAACAGTACTTAGGCTGTCGTGGGTTCGATCCCGATACGAGACAACACTTTGCACTTTTTAAGTTTTCTGGAGGAAGGAAAGTATTAAGAAATTTTAGGAATGTTTCATTTAAAAAAATGTTTCAGTAGAAGCGTGGTAAATAGCAATATATCCAGTAGATCACAAAATAATACAAATCATAACAGAGCTTCAAATTACTGTATCCAGCAAATGGTACACAGTTTAACCGATGAAAGTAGTTATTTTTATTGTTGCTGGGGAAAGGTCTCCCTTACACTCCAAGTGTCTCTATCCTGAACCGATATTGTGATGTCCCTATCGCATTAAATACACTCTTCAAAGAGGTTCCTCTAACACAAGCCATTGGCGACCGAATACCAAAACAATTTGTTTTCGACAAGAAATACAAAATCCAACTGTACGAGGATCTACACGGAGGAGCGGTTAACCACAACGAGCTCACGATCTTCACATATGGGTCTAAGACGGATACAGGTACGGGTTCAGGAGTATTCTCCGAGGAACTAAACATCAACATCGCTTCACCGCTGGGAGTCTATAACACGGTCTACCAGGCCGAAAGTTTAGGCATAATCTTAGCTGCCACAGCAATCATGGCAGGTGAGGTAAGAGAACGATCCATTAGGATCCTCTCAGATAGTATGGCTGTCCTTTCAGCCCTCAAAAGCCATACTATCACCTCGGCACTCTTACTAGAATTCCACCAGAAAATAACAGACGTAGGTAAACTAAACAAATTAACACTGCAATGGCTCAAGAGGGAATGACGCAGCCGACGTACTTGCCAGAAGAGACCACTTTAGAGGTGGTGGGACCCGAGCCCATTATTCCCTTCCCTTCTGGTTTTTATCTCAATCTGGTGAGAAATAGAACCAGGACCCAGCACAACCAGTACTGGGTTGGGACTGAAACATGTAGGCAGGCAAAGGAGGCTCTTCCTGCAGTAGACGGTAAGATAGCCAAACAAGTCCTCCGACTGTCCAAACAACGGCCACCTACAAAGGACACGGATTCTTTAATAAACACCTATTTATACTGTGCAGAGCCTGTATGGCAGCAGACGAGACGGCAGCCCACCTGCTCCTCGACTGCCCCGGAGGTCGCACAGTACAGGTAGCAGTACCTACACAGCACCCTGAGGGAAGCAGTGAGCTACATCAAGAGTCTGCTGGCTGTCCTCGAAGAGCTGGGGTGGCTCGAGTGACAAGACCATTCCCACCCGCACGCAAAATACACGCCAGGAGGTGGAGTTGCGGAAACAGCCCGTGCTACCAAGTAAAAAGTACCAAGTCCCTGTCACAGCCTTCTAAATCGATATGCCATCGATCTCAGGATTTGCCTCTATGCCGCCGCCCGTTGTTACTCGTGCAGCACCTTTTATATAGCGTGGCAATCTTGACTAATCGACTAGAATGCATTCGAATAACGAAAGGTGAATTAAATGATATTTTTTATAACTTTTGATGCACATAACAAACAACTTAGTTATTAATTTAAATAATATATCTACTAATAAAACATAACGGCCGATTGCTTGATTTTGCATCCACACAAGGAAAAAAATATATTTTTACTGAACTTTTTGAATAGCGCACTCGAAAAAACATTTTTGGTGGATTATTCTTTCTGCAGCATGATTAATGACAGTTATCGCTCTCTAGCAATATTTTATATTCGATTTTACTGTACGTTTGCTAGCAGGTTCATTAAATTGCTTTAAACGTACGTGTGGTCCTTTTAGTAACCTTTCGTCTCCAAATTTGAAGACAAACACTTTGAATACTGAGTTGAAATAGCAGCTCTGTACAATGGCAGCCTAATCTAGCATCTTCAACAAATTTCAATTAATTAAGCATCTATTAATTCTCTCGGAAACGCCAAGTACTCTTTTAGGGGCCTTCTAGACACATTCTGAACCAATATACGCCAAGAATTTAGAACAACAACTTGAAAGTGTGAAAGAGAGACTAATACCTTTCTCTCTGTCTAGCCCAATACACCTTTGGTTCAACTTTTTGCATAGTTTGTTTAAGTCGAATGTTGCCCCGGGGTAACAAGTTCTCCTGTTTCCACAACCTGTGCCAAATAAATGTTTATTTACTAAAATTTTAATACTTTTGTGCCTTCGTTGTACATTTGGTGAAGGCCAGCCTACTTTTATTACTTTGTAGTAAAAATATGGGTTTACTGGTTCATTAGAGATTTTACTTATAATTTTATTTCAGGCGTTTATAACAACAATAGTAGCTCTGTTTGGTCGTAAACGATGTTTGCGGCTAACTTGTTACACAGTTTACATTACTGGGAGAGAACAGAGATAAGGAATAAAATTAATAAAATCACTAAAGAACTTAAGTATTTTCTGCGTAAAATTAACTGTGGAGAGGTTTTGTTTAAGCTAATATAACACTAGTAAATTGTATTTGCTGACTATGCAGGTTAAAGAATTTAAAAGAAATGTCAAATTACCTAAAGGAGAGGACTTTTAAATGGGATGTGGAATGAGCTTTCTCATAAGACATGAGCCACCTTATGATATGGAGTAAATATAGTTCGAAATTTAGTAATAGTCCTGTCTGTGTTAAAGTGGTTGTACATAGGCGAATGCTAAGTATCCCGATATAATCAATAATTGTTTTATTATTATTTTTGCTTATCCATTTTACTTAACAAATGTAGATTTGAGAATTGTTAATTATTTGACATTTTGTATTTTATTGACTCTTTTCTTTTTGTTCAATTAACATGACTTTTATTAGTAATTTTGCAATGATTATCAATTTACCATTGTGAGACTAGTAGTGAGAGACTTGTAACTATGCCATGAAAAGAATAAGCTGTAGACCCACTTCAAATTACTTATTATATTTTTATTTTAAACTTTATGCGATAATTTACATTCGAATTTTTATTTATAATATTGTGTGCCTTATGGCGGAACATAGCTGAACATTATTGTATTTTATGCCATCTTCTGTACCTATGGTTCATAATAAAAGCATTGATAGATTGATTGATTGATAGATTTTTTAAGTTTGATTCCAACAGTAAATAAACACAAGTCCAATATCACATAAGATCATAAAGTTTTGGCAATTCATGTCATTGTACATCAACAAAACCAAGTAGGCAGCTTGATCTAACTTAATATTCGATATCAGAATATAAAGAAAATGTGTAATCTATTTCAAACCGGCACTAAAACATCTGTAAGAAGCATAAGGTAAATGATCTTGCTATCTTAATGAACTCTTAAAAGTTATGGAAGACAATGTTTTCTCAAAATACAAATCACAATTTTATTCATAAAGTTTCTCGTGAACATGAAGTAAAAAACTAATTTAGCTTTTGGGAGATAACGAGCATGAATAATGTAGTGGGTAAGACAGAATGTGCTTCGGGCAGCCCTTGTACGCGGTTTATATAACTTTGTCATCTATTAGGCGACGAGTGTACACTACATTATGTACTTGATACTTGATGGCACGGGCTGTTTCCGCAACTCCACGTCTTGGCGTGTATTTTGCGTGCGGGTGGGAATGGTGTCTTCATTCGAGCCACCCCAGCTCTTCGAGGAAGGCCAGCAGACTCTTGATGTGGCCCACGGCCTCCCTCAGGGTGCTGTATCTGGTCAGGTACTACATTATGTATACTGCGGTGCTTCTCTAAATTGTGAACGAATGAGAACATGAAAAAATTTTATGGGAGCATAACTTTCCAAGAGAATATTAAAATTTGTCTTGGAAAATTACTTGTAAGTAGTTCATACAACGATGACTAGAATTTTCTACAGGCAATACAGATATGTTTGTTTCTTTTGTATTGATTTGTATAAGGTGGACCAGCATCTGAAGGGCTACGTATCTCGAGAGGCAGTTGTGGGCAAAACGTCAAAACAAAAATTACAATTATGATCTACCCGCACAACAATTTACATATAAAGATAAAAAGGCATCATAACGTATTTAGGTGCAATTGCCTACGATGTAAGTGCTTACTGAAAGCAATATAAAACTCGTTTAGAAACTGAAACTACTTATCTTAAAAAATCTATTCTCAATTAACGTTTACTCCTACTTTTAAAGTATTAAATAGCGCAAAGGATAGACTAAATATTCAACTCAAAATAAAGCACAGCTATTGTTTGAAACGGTAATAAGCCATTCTAAAAAGTATTCCCTCAGGTTCACAGAAAATTGGGTCGCGAGCACAAACGTGCTCCCATAGAAACTAGAGAGATGACGGAAAGTTTATTAATAATATATTATGCATTATCGTGCCGCGAAAAAATATTCTCAAAATGACCTCTATTTTCAGAAGCAAACGTATATGTGTATCACATTTATTATGAAATGTAAGCAATCTCCTGGCATCGTGTAGACTTTTTTCTTTTTTAAGCGAACCACATAATTTTGTCGCCAGATAAAACCCGGCAATTGTTTAGAAATTTTCGTATAAAACCGTGTAGGTTGTCTCCCCAGTCATCCTTATCTGCACCAGTTCTTTCATTATGTTATAGTGGCTTTTTGTTTTTGAATTGCAAGGATGTTTAATATAAGTCACAGGTGCAGTTGAGTACCATTATAATAAGAATGTAAGTGTTTTCTAAACAAAACTAGAAAGCGTTCGATATTAGTTGAACAGCGTATTATTCTTTTGAATATTCTAATGGCTGATTTGAGGTGTATTATCAGCTTAAACCGCCGCACAGTAAAAGCCAAATCGCTTTATTAAAAGGCGCCGTTCAACTAGCTGTTAAGGTAGCTGGCTGTGAAATATATTTATAGAGCTCTTCCCGTTATGAGAAGGATTGGAGCACAGTCCAACACACTGCCTCATGTGGGTTGACAGATTACTCAAGTCTTTCATGAACATTTTATTATCATGGATAAATCTCTGACATACAGGCATACTCACAATACTTACCTTCACAGTTAATCAATCATTTATTTATTGCGAACATGGGTTTACAGTTATGGTGTTACATTTTATAGAAGTTCTGCCATATTCTACCAGTAGGAATGCAATTTATTAAAATGTTAACAAAAGTATTATTTCGGTCTTAATTGATACATATTAATTCAGCATTCTATTTTCAATTGTATAATAAAATATTTTAAATTAATAATAAATTTATACATTCAATAATTTAATGTCAAAAATAAATAAAGTGTCACAAAGCAATCATAATTATGTCAATAATACTAAATATTAAACGACACATTCAATTATATCATGTCATTAAAAAAATCTGTTACAGAATAGTATGCTTTATTTTCCAAAAAAGCTTTTAATTTGCTTTTAAAACTATGCATGCTCAAGTTTTTCCACTGTTGCGGTAAATGATTGTAGATTACTGGAGCCATACAAAATACACTTCTACGCATAAGTTCGGTTTTTGCTTGGTGTAGGCGCAGTCTACTATTATCACGTCTGTTTCGTGCAACTGTATCTTCTAACCTAGGAAATAAACTAGTATTTGTTTTGATAAATATTGCAATTTCCAAAATATAAATGCTTGGTAATGTTAATATTTTGTATTTCTGAAAGTATGTTTTACAGCTGTCAGTGGTTTTTAGTTTAAAAATTGACCGTATGTATCTTTTCTGACACTTAAAAGCCATTGAGGTATTTGTTGAGTTACTCCAGAAAATTATGCCGTAGCGTAAATTTGAGGCAACTAAACCGTAGTAAGCGGTAATTACGGTTTCTATATTGACGACAGATCTTAAAGTATGTAAAGCATATGCAGAACTACTTAATTTTTTGCAAAGTGTTTCTATGTGTGATTTTCAGTCCAGTTTCTTATCTATAGTTAAGCCAAGGAACTTAGAAGTCATAACATTCTCTATACTATTATCGTCAATGGTTATATTATCGCATATATTACTATTTGGGGCGACCCGTTGACTAAAATGTATAATTTTAGTTTTATTTAAATTGATTTTTAGGTTATTAATGTCAAGCCAGTTTATTATAGATGTCAAGGTATTGGAAATGTCATGTTTATATTGAGTTAAATCATTATCACAAGAGATTGTAACTGTGTTGTCATCTGCGAAAAGAGTCATAATATTGGTAGTACATTTTGGAAGGTCATTAATGTATAATGTGAACAGTAGAGGTCCTATCACGCTCCCCTGAGGTACACCGTATAATACTTCTCGCTCGTCTGAAAGATATATTTCCTCTCGTTTAGTAGTGGGGTTTATTGTAACTATTTCTGTACGCTGTTTCCTATTTTCTAAATACGACTGAATTTATTTTTGGACATTACCTCTTACTCCATAGGCGTTTAGTTTTTTAATTAATATATCATGTTTTACATAGTCAAACGCCTGTGTCATATCACAAAATATTGAGCACACAGGCGTCCTTTTGTCTACTTTCATCATAACTTCGTGGAGAAAGTTGTAAATAGTCAAATTTAGTGTTCTGTTTTTTCGAAATCCATTTTGTTCATTGCATATTAGGTTATTTTTTTCCAGATATTGATATAATTGAGTATGCTTGAATTTCTCAAATATTTTGGAGAATATGGGCATTAGCAAGATAGGTCTATAATACTCCATGAGTTCTCTATCCTGTTTCTTAAACAACGGTTTTACAATTGTTTGTTTGAGAGTTGTTGTTATCTGCGATCCGTCTTATTCACGATATAGATTAATAACATTATGTTTTCAGGAATTTAACTCCTTGTCTCAGTGACCAATGTAACTGTTCTCTTTGCTGAGTTTTTTATTGTACTTATGAATGTGTATCAATTCATGTAATATCCCAATCATAGTATCTATTAAAACTAAATGGGTATGTTAGTGAGTATAGGACACCATTAAGTAAAATGAAACAATTCATATTGTGTCTTTTAAAAAAAGTTTATTATCAAAGCACCATTTTTTAAGCACATAACATTTTTTAATGCACATATTGAGTCATGATAGATACAATTGTACAAATCTCCGGCATATTTATAGCGATCGTATAGGGTTAACATATTAGGACAACCTTTATCTTCTAAATTAATTACATTAACACTATTTAAAATATTTTTCAACCATGACACTTTTTCAAGACCTTTAACGAAAACACACTTATCTTTTAACCTCTTGTATGCCGGAATGCCAGACACAATTAAAAAGCTATTGTGTCTCGCGTAGATCTGCGTTCCGGCATACAAGGGGTTAAGATATCTAAAACTAAATATTGATAATTTGAGTAAGGTATAAATGCTTTGCTCCAGTATATTTTTCTATTACGTTCAATCCAGCAAACTTGTTGTCTTTCTGAGTTAGTCCAGATCCACTGGACCAGTTTTTAAACTATCGTTTTGCCTCGAGCAGTCTAAGATAAAGACTGGGGCCTTTTCTTTGAAATCTTGTAGATCAAGCAACAGGTCTACCGGAGAGTTGTAATACGACTGACGAAATTTCACATACATTTCATATAATATACTATATTTATTCTCACAAAACTTTTAAGATAAAGGCTTATAAGGATAATATTGCGAATTTAAAAAGAGCGTAACATTTGTCACCTCACAATGATCAAATACCGAACTGTCTTTAGTTTTATTATTTTTTCTTTTAGTTTGCAAGCAAAAAATGACATACCGAGGCTTTTCTAATTGAGAAGCAGTCTTTACTGACCAAGAATGCTTTGTGGTTTTAGGTAGTAAAGGATACTCATATAAATCCCAATTTCTAAAGGCCATCTGAATAGGTTTATCTCTTTCTAAGTGCTTTAAAAGTATTTAACGTTCTCGATCTGAAACTTTTATATGTGGTACTCTCCACTGAATTCTTTGTATATCTATTTCAAGCTGAACGACTTCATCAGTAAGAATAATACTATTTAAGTTAGAATTACTTCTATTCAATATAAGTTCGTGTTAACAATTTATCACAATTTTATTGTAATCCTTTGCAAACCCTAAAATCTTATTTAAGGGCACCACAACGCTAAAATGCCCATCACTTTGGAATCCATTTAAATTCCAACCCCATAATGCAGAAACTCTACTTTCTGCTTCATTAAATGAGATGTATGACTTTATTGTTGATGTTATTCCAGAATTTTTTATACGATCTATTTCAATTCCATTCATTTCGTACTTGATGTCTTGGAACAAGTACATAACAGGGTTATTAGTAAACGTAACAGCTTTCTTGATCGGATGCCCATCCTTACCGAACAGCTTTGCCTGACCTTCGATATAGATTGAACTGGCTGATGGTAGCACGTATATATCTTGCTGGTGTATGGGGATTCTGATTTCATCGTTTTCTCTAAAACTGTTATTGTAGGGATTGTATGATTGTATGGATTTCATAACTTTCGATTGAACTATCAAAGTGTGGTAAATCTTTAATCTGTTGTACACTCATACTTTAAACCCTTAAGCTCTAAGAAAATCTTTATTTGATTTAGTCAATTTCTTCACGTTTTTCTTACGTCTGTGCAGCTTAATGGTCGTTGACGGAATGGGACGTTTTATTTTCACTGAAGGGTTTTTATAATATACTACCATTTTGCTTTTCTTAAATGAAGACGTAATTGAATATGTTCTTTACCAAAGTCAATACAGTAACCAAACTGATCTACAATCCTAACAGATATGGATGAAATTATATTTTTGTTAACTGGAAAGTAAATAACGTTCTGAGGTATTTCTGTGTAGCCATGACTTGGAGCAGTATCAGATATAAATTCATTAATAAAATGAGTCGGTAATCCGTTGCAGTATGAACCGTGCACAAGATCACATTCAATTCTGATAACAGCTGTTAAACTGCTGTTATTAACGGACACATCCGGTCTTGTTTTTAATACTGAAAAGTATAGTAAACCGCACTCGTACTGATCAGATAAATGAAGAGGTGGTTGAAAATACGAAATCAGTACCGATTTATTTCCAGAGATGGTAACCGTAGTAGACATGCTTGCAAGGAATTCTATTCCCGTACTTTAAAATGTCAAAGTTAGTTAAGGCCCGTTTGGGTAGCCGATATCTTAGTTTTTTTCTTTTGATACTAGAATTCCAAGGCCGCCTTTATGTGGTTTAAGGTGTAGTCCTTTCCCAATACATAGAGCTTCCATTTTTTCATTATGTCTTCTCGATTCTTCATACAGCTTTTTAGCCATTTTGAATTCATTTATGGTTTTAGCAATACCAGCTGCACCGCCTGCTAAAGCTCCCGCAGCTGATAATCCCGCAAAAATAGGAATCAAAGGTAATACTCCCCCAGTTTTTGGAATAGGAATAACGCGAGGGAGCTTAATCGATCAATCATCAGCCAATTCTCTAGTAGCGGCAATAGCTAATTCTATTTCCATTTTCTTGCTCTTAGGTTTTAATTTTTTGATATGCCTTTTTGCTTTTGTAATAATAGATTATAATTTACTTTTTAACCCTTTTCCAGGTGTAATTTTTGGAGAATGCTTTTTGTCCAAACCAGAACCAGTTTTAATTTTTGCTGACATAGCCTTACTTACTAAGCGTGCCGCGAGTTTTTCACCTATACTGGCATCGAAAGCAACCGTTCGCTCTTACGCCATTTTTAACAAAATTAAACCAGCCTTATGTCAATCCTTTAAGTTTGATGACTTGTGATATGCAATATCGTGATCTTTGCAGTATTCGTGCAACTTATTTACGCCGTTATCTCCTTTTGTTAGTCTTTTTATTAATTTAGTACCTGGACCACAGTAATTATATCCTGGTAAGTGTAATTCAAATGGTAAATTATTAATAAACCAATTGAGAAAACTACTCTCTCCAAAACACATTATAAGACTGATGATTCCGGTTTGAATACTTTAATAAATAGTTATGTGATTCGAGTTTGTTAACGTTATTTTAATTATAATATTACATTCGATTTATCAATCCAACTGCTTTCAGCTAAAGACAAACCTAACCATTTTACTAAATCCCTGTTACCTTTTCTTCTAAGAACTTTCTCGACTACTAACTTTTGTTTTTTGAAGTTCTTGTGCATAAAATGCGCCTAAAATAGGCAGACCTCTGATAGTATCTTCAATTAAGTAAGTTATAGGAGTAGTATTTTGTATTTTACGAATTTTAAATGTTTCTGTTGACCAGTTGGGAGTATAACCTTTTTCAAATGTACCTTTGTATTTACTGATACGCACATAATCACCTACTTTTTACTTGCTTTTTAAATGATAATTTTTTTGCAACTTTAAATACCTTTCTAATATCAGTTTTTTATTAATATTGTTCACATTAGCAGGGATTTCATTAATAGTGCGATGGTGAGTGTGATTGTATTTGTAAATAACATCATTGAGGGTATTATTTACCCAATTATAATTGCCTTTTAAACTAAATTCCTTATAGATTTTAGATTTCAATGTTCTGATAAATCGTTCGACTATTGAAGCTTTTTTTGTTGAGAAGGTTAAATAATGGTTAATTTGATGCGATTTCATAAGCTTCTGAAATTTGTTATTATAAAATTCTGTTCCATTATCCGTTTGCAGATTTTTAGGAACACGCCCTTTATCCAACAAAGTTTTGAAAGAGTTATACACATATTCTTTGCTTTTACTTCTCATAGGAAAGGCCCAAGCATATTTCGAAAATGAATCAATAACGGCAAGAATATATCTGTAATTTTCATTTCCTTTTGTAATTGATTGCATATCAATTAAGTCTGCTTGCCACAAGTCATCTATATCTCTCATGACAACATGTCTTTGTGGATAGTTCACCCTCGCATTTTTATGAATTTCGTTTACCACGTCAGCTTTGCTCATGTTCACAACTCAGTAGGTATATTTGTCTCGAATTCAGCTATAATACTGAATAAAAAGCATATTATTAGGACTATTTATTATTAAATTATGCCAGCTTCTTTTAACTCTTCGATTATTGATAAAATTTCATTATCATGATTTGTATTACCGGCATCTCAGGAAGCAATTAATAGTTTTAATCTGTCAACCAGTTCGTTAGGATCGTCCTAATATACCAAGTCAGTGCTATTTTTGTATTTCCTTATCGTTGGTAAGCTTCCTCCAAATTTAGTGACAATATTATTGTTTGAAGATTCAGAAAACAATGGTTTGATTATTTCACGATATTTTATACCTTTATCGCCTCTAATTTGCCCTTTAGGATTGAAATCTCTCTTATGTGCATTTGTATAATGCAGCATATCTTTATAGACAAGTTTATCTTTGCTCGATATTAGTTTTAAATTTTTTTTTTTTTTTTTTTTTTTTAATCGAAATCTTGCAATCAGTCAATTCTGACTATGAGCAAATGTGATGTTGTTTGGTAGAATTTAGGATAGAGATGTGCCTCATTAGGAACATACTCCATATCAACAAAGTGGCCTATTTAGCCTAGATCTAGGATCCTACGCCTCTTCAAACGGGTTATGCAGTCGGGTAGGGTGAGCTGGACAGCAAGTTGATTAGGATGGTTTTCCAGTCTATGTTTGTAATTTTTAAGGGAGGCTTGTATTTCCTCCTTTACAGTTTTTATGTTCAGATGCTTATGCACTTCTGAGTTTTTAATGAACCAGGGCGAGTTGCTTATCTGTTTAAGGATATAATTCTGGGCTCTTTGGATTTTGTTGATGTTGGAATCACAAGTGGCTCCCCACAGTTGGATGCCATAGGTCCAGACTGGTTTTATGACTGACTCGTAGAGCAGCAGCTTGTTGTCAATGGACAATTTGGTGTTTCTTCCCAGAAGCCAATACAGTGCTTTGTATTTGAGGTTGACTTCATTTCTCTTGCACTCAACGTGTTTGTTCCATGTCAGTCTGCGGTCTAAATGCAACCCCAAATATTTGATGGAGTTACTGTTTGGCAGCTCTCTGCCGCCAAGGCTCATTGGTGGACATGTTTCTCTTCTCAAAGTAAATGTAACTTGGACTGATTTATTGGCACTTGCTTTGATTCTCCATGTGTTGAACCAGTCATTAATTTGAGTGAGAAAAATTTAAAAATTATAAGGTTTACTCCAAACAGTTTGACAAATATTTCTAAACTCTTATATGAGGTGTATTATCAGCTTAAACCGCCGCACAGTAAAAGCCAAATCGCTTTATTAAAAGGCGCCGTTCAACTAGCTGTTAAGGTAGCTGGCTGTGAAATATATTTATAGATCTCTTCCCGTTATGAGAAGGATTGGAGCACAGTCCAACACACTGCCTCATGTGGGTTGACAGATTACTCAAGTCTTTCATGAACATTTTATTATCATGGATAAATCTCTGACATACAGGCATACTCACAATACTTACCTTCACAGTTAATCAATCATTTATTTATTGCGAACATGGGTTTACAGTTATGGTGTTACATTTTATAGAAGTTCTGCCATATTCTACCAGTAGGAATGCAATTTATTAAAATGTTAACAAAAGTATTATTTCGGTCTTAATTGATACATATTAATTCAGCATTCTATTTTCAATTGTATAATAAAATATTTTAAATTAATAATAAATTTATACATTCAATAATTTAATGTCAAAAATAAATAAAGTGTCACAAAGCAATCATAATTATGTCAATAATACTAAATATTAAACGACACATTCAATTATATCATGTCATTAAAAAAATCTGTT
Organism: Euclidia mi; assembly: GCA_944739405.2. Taxonomy (NCBI): domain Eukaryota; kingdom Metazoa; phylum Arthropoda; class Insecta; order Lepidoptera; family Erebidae; genus Euclidia; species Euclidia mi. The sequence goes on along the minus strand of OX123198.2, from coordinate 65,467,546 downwards.
ACAGAATAGTATGCTTTATTTTCCAAAAAAGCTTTTAATTTGCTTTTAAAACTATGCATGCTCAAGTTTTTCCACTGTTGCGGTAAATGATTGTAGATTACTGGAGCCATACAAAATACACTTCTACGCATAAGTTCGGTTTTTGCTTGGTGTAGGCGCAGTCTACTATTATCACGTCTGTTTCGTGCAACTGTATCTTCTAACCTAGGAAATAAACTAGTATTTGTTTTGATAAATATTGCAATTTCCAAAATATAAATGCTTGGTAATGTTAATATTTTGTATTTCTGAAAGTATGTTTTACAGCTGTCAGTGGTTTTTAGTTTAAAAATTGACCGTATGTATCTTTTCTGACACTTAAAAGCCATTGAGGTATTTGTTGAGTTACTCCAGAAAATTATGCCGTAGCGTAAATTTGAGGCAACTAAACCGTAGTAAGCGGTAATTACGGTTTCTATATTGACGACAGATCTTAAAGTATGTAAAGCATATGCAGAACTACTTAATTTTTTGCAAAGTGTTTCTATGTGTGATTTTCAGTCCAGTTTCTTATCTATAGTTAAGCCAAGGAACTTAGAAGTCATAACATTCTCTATACTATTATCGTCAATGGTTATATTATCGCATATATTACTATTTGGGGCGACCCGTTGACTAAAATGTATAATTTTAGTTTTATTTAAATTGATTTTTAGGTTATTAATGTCAAGCCAGTTTATTATAGATGTCAAGGTATTGGAAATGTCATGTTTATATTGAGTTAAATCATTATCACAAGAGATTGTAACTGTGTTGTCATCTGCGAAAAGAGTCATAATATTGGTAGTACATTTTGGAAGGTCATTAATGTATAATGTGAACAGTAGAGGTCCTATCACGCTCCCCTGAGGTACACCGTATAATACTTCTCGCTCGTCTGAAAGATATATTTCCTCTCGTTTAGTAGTGGGGTTTATTGTAACTATTTCTGTACGCTGTTTCCTATTTTCTAAATACGACTGAATTTATTTTTGGACATTACCTCTTACTCCATAGGCGTTTAGTTTTTTAATTAATATATCATGTTTTACATAGTCAAACGCCTGTGTCATATCACAAAATATTGAGCACACAGGCGTCCTTTTGTCTACTTTCATCATAACTTCGTGGAGAAAGTTGTAAATAGTCAAATTTAGTGTTCTGTTTTTTCGAAATCCATTTTGTTCATTGCATATTAGGTTATTTTTTTCCAGATATTGATATAATTGAGTATGCTTGAATTTCTCAAATATTTTGGAGAATATGGGCATTAGCGAGATAGGTCTATAATACTCCATGAGTTCTCTATCCTGTTTCTTAAGCAACGGTTTTACAATTGTTTGTTTGAGAGTTGTTGTTATCTGCGATCCGTCTTATTCACGATATAGATTAATAACATTATGTTTTCAGGAATTTAACTCCTTGTCTCAGTGACCAATGTAACTGTTCTCTTTGCTGAGTTTTTTATTGTACTTATGAATGTGTATCAATTCATGTAATATCCCAATCATAGTATCTATTAAAACTAAATGGGTATGTTAGTGAGTATAGGACACCATTAAGTAAAATGAAACAATTCATATTGTGTCTTTTAAAAAAAGTTTATTATCAAAGCACCATTTTTTAAGCACATAACATTTTTTAATGCACATATTGAGTCATGATAGATACAATTGAACAAATCTCCGGCATATTTATAGCGATCGTATAGGGTTAACATATTAGGACAACCTTTATCTTCTAAATTAATTACATTAACACTATTTAAAATATTTTTCAACCATGACACTTTTTCAAGACCTTTAACGAAAACACACTTATCTTTTAACCTCTTGTATGCCGGAATGCCAGACACAATTAAAAAGCTATTGTGTCTCGCGTAGATCTGCGTTCCGGCATACAAGGGGTTAAGATATCTAAAACTAAATATTGATAATTTGAGTAAGGTATAAATGCTTTGCTCCAGTATATTTTTCTATTACGTTCAATCCAGCAAACTTGTTGTCTTTCTGAGTTAGTCCAGATCCACTGGACCAGTTTTTAAACTATCGTTTTGCCTCGAGCAGTCTAAGATAAAGACTGGGGCCTTTTCTTTGAAATCTTGTAGATCAAGCAACAGGTCTACCGGAGAGTTGTAATACGTCTGACGAAATTTCACATACATTTCATATAATATACTATATTTATTCTCACAAAACTTTTAAGATAAAGGCTTATAAGGATAATATTGCGAATTTAAAAAGAGCGTAACATTTGTCACCTCACAATGATCAAATACCGAACTGTCTTTAGTTTTATTATTTTTTCTATTAGTTTGCAAGCAAAAAATGACATACCGAGGCTTTTCTAATTGAGAAGCAGTCTTTACTGACCAAGAATGCTTTGTGGTTTTAGGTAGTAAAGGATACTCATATAAATCCCAATTTCTAAAGGCCATCTGAATAGGTTTATCTCTTTCTAAGTGCTTTAAAAGTATTTAACGTTCTCGATCTGAAACTTTTATATGTGGTACTCTCCACTGAATTCTTTGTATATCTATTTCAAGCTGAACGACTTCATCAGTAAGAATAATACTATTTAAGTTAGAATTACTTCTATTCAATATAAGTTCGTGTTAACAATTTATCACAATTTTATTGTAATCCTTTGCAAACCCTAAAATCTTATTTAAGGGCACCACAACGCTAAAATGCCCATCACTTTGGAATCCATTTAAATTCCAACCCCATAATGCAGAAACTCTACTTTCTGCTTCATTAAATGAGATGTATGACTTTATTGTTGATGTTATTCCAGAATTTTTTATACGATCTATTTCAATTCCATTCATTTCGTACTTGATGTCTTGGAACAAGTACATAACAGGGTTATTAGTAAACGTAACAGCTTTCTTGATCGGATGCCCATCCTTACCGAACAGCTTTGCCTGACCTTCGATATAGATTGAACTGGCTGATGGTAGCACGTATATATCTTGCTGGTGTATGGGGATTCTGATTTCATCGTTTTCTCTAAAACTGTTATTGTAGGGATTGTATGATTGTATGGATTTCATAACTTTCGATTGAACTATCAAAGTGTGGTAAATCTTTAATCTGTTGTACACTCATACTTTAAACCCTTAAGCTCTAAGAAAATCTTTATTTGATTTAGTCAATTTCTTCACGTTTTTCTTACGTCTGTGCAGCTTAATGGTCGTTGACGGAATGGGACGTTTTATTTTCACTGAAGGGTTTTTATAATATACTACCATTTTGCTTTTCTTAAATGAAGACGTAATTGAATATGTTCTTTACCAAAGTCAATACAGTAACCAAACTGATCTACAATCCTAACAGATATGGATGAAATTATATTTTTGTTAACTGGAAAGTAAATAACGTTCTGAGGTATTTCTGTGTAGCCGTGACTTGGAGCAGTATCAGATATAAATTCATTAATAAAATGAGTCGGTAATCCGTTGCAGTATGAACCGTGCACAAGATCACATTCAATTCTGATAACAGCTGTTAAACTGCTGTTATTAACGGACACATCCGGTCTTGTTTTTAATACTGAAAAGTATAGTAAACCGCACTCGTACTGATCAGATAAATGAAGAGGTGGTTGAAAATACGAAATCAGTACCGATTTATTTCCAGAGATGGTAACCGTAGTAGACATGCTTGCAAGGAATTCTATTCCCGTACTTTAAAATGTCAAAGTTAGTTAAGGCCCGTTTGGGTAGCCGATATCTTAGTTTTTTTCTTTTGATACTAAAATTCCAAGGCCGCCTTTATGTGGTTTAAGGTGTAGTCCTTTCCCAATACATAGAGCTTCCATTTTTTCATTATGTCTTCTCGATTCTTCATACAGCTTTTTAGCCATTTTGAATTCATTTATGGTTTTAGCAATACCAGCTGCACCGCCTGCTAAAGCTCCCGCAGCTGATAATCCCGCAAAAATAGGAATCAAAGGTAATACTCCCCCAGTTTTTGGAATAGGAATAACGCGAGGGAGCTTAATCGATCAATCATCAGCCAATTCTCTAGTAGCGGCAATAGCTAATTCTATTTCCATTTTCTTGCTCTTAGGTTTTAATTTTTTGATATGCCTTTTTGCTTTTGTAATAATAGATTCTAATTTACTTTTTAACCCTTTTCCAGGTGTAATTTTTGGAGAATGCTTTTTGTCCAAACCAGAACCAGTTTTAATTTTTGCTGACATAGCCTTACTTACTAAGCGTGCCGCGAGTTTTTCACCTATACTGGCATCGAAAGCAACCGTTCGCTCTTACGCCATTTTTAACAAAATTAAACCAGCCTTATGTCAATCCTTTAAGTTTGATGACTTGTGATATGCAATATCGTGATCTTTGCAGTATTCGTGCAACTTATTTACGCCGTTATCTCCTTTTGTTAGTCTTTTTATTAATTTAGTACCTGGACCACAGTAATTATATCCTGGTAAGTGTAATTCAAATGGTAAATTATTAATAAACCAATTGAGAAGACTACTCTCTCCAAAACACATTATAAGACTGATGATTCCGGTTTGAATACTTTAATAAATAGTTATGTGATTCGAGTTTGTTAACGTTATTTTAATTATAATATTACATTCGATTTATCAATCCAACTGCTTTCAGCTAAAGACAAACCTAACCATTTTACTAAATCCCTGTTACCTTTTCTTCTAAGAACTTTCTCGACTACTAACTTTTGTTTTTTGAAGTTCTTGTGCATAAAATGCGCCTAAAATAGGCAGACCTCTGATAGTATCTTCAATTAAGTAAGTTATAGGAGTAGTATTTTGTATTTTACGAATTTTAAATGTTTCTGTTGACCAGTTGGGAGTATAACCTTTTTCAAATGTACCTTTGTATTTACTGATACGCACATAATCACCTACTTTTTACTTGCTTTTTAAATGATAATTTTTTTGCAACTTTAAATACCTTTCTAATATCAGTTTTTTATTAATATTGTTCACATTAGCAGGGATTTCATTAATAGTGCGATGGTGAGTGTGATTGTATTTGTAAATAACATCATTGAGGGTATTATTTACCCAATTATAATTGCCTTTTAAACTAAATTCCTTATAGATTTTAGATTTCAATGTTCTGATAAATCGTTCGACTATTGAAGCTTTTTTTGTTGAGAAGGTTAAATAATGGTTAATTTGATGCGATTTCATAAGCTTCTGAAATTTGTTATTATAAAATTCTGTTCCATTATCCGTTTGCAGATTTTTAGGAACACGCCCTTTATCCAACAAAGTTTTGAAAGAGTTATACACACATTCTTTGCTTTTACTTCTCATAGGAAAGGCCCAAGCATATTTCGAAAATGAATCAATAACGGCAAGAATATATCTGTAATTTTCATTTCCTTTTGTAATTGATTGCATATCAATTAAGTCTGCTTGCCACAAGTCATCTATATCTCTCATGACAACATGTCTTTGTGGATAGTTCACCCTCGCATTTTTATGAATTTCGTTTACCACGTCAGCTTTGCTCATGTTCACAACTCAGTAGGTATATTTGTCTCGAATTCAGCTATAATACTGAATAAAAAGCATATTATTAGGACTATTTATTATTAAATTATGCCAGCTTCTTTTAACTCTTCGATTATTGATAAAATTTCATTATCATGATTTGTATTACCGGCATCTCAGGAAGCAATTAATAGTTTTAATCTGTCAACCAGTTCGTTAGGATCGTCCCAATATACCAAGTCAGTGCTATTTTTGTATTTCCTTATCGTTGGTAAGCTTCCTCCAAATTTAGTGACAATATTATTGTTTGAAGATTCAGAAAACAATGGTTTGATTATTTCACGATATTTTATACCTTTATCGCCTCTAATTTGCCCTTTAGGATTGAAATCTCTCTTATGTGCATTTGTATAATGCAGCATATTTTTATAGACAAGTTTATCTTTGCTCGATATTAGTTTTAAAAAATTTAAAAATTATAAGGTTTACTCCAAACAGTTTGACAAATATTTCTAAACTCTTATCACTGTAAATCAGAAGTAACATGCTCTTCATAAATATGTTTTAAATTCACATCATCTTGTTTGAATATAATAAGAAAATTCACATTGTCACGCAACAGTTGTTTTGGAATTTTGGAATTGGTTTGAGATAAATAGAAACAATCTATTTGTTTATGTCTACCCATACAGAAATAATTGCGGATATTTACTTGATTTTCACACGCAACATCATCAAAAATAAACACAGAATTTGTTAAAGCTTTACTCGGAGAAATGACCTCTTTATCATCGCTAAACTTGTAGAAGTTAATCTGCGAGACTCTTCTTAATACTTCAATCAATAAACGATACTTTGGTTGAAATGAAGTTTTGGAATAAAGATAAAGATTTTTAAATTTTAGACCATTTTCATGTAACAACAAACTAATCATAACGTTTGTTTTACCACAGTTCAATGGACCGCACATTATACATCGAATCGTATTAGGTAATAAAGAACTATGTCTGATCTGGTGAGAAGATTCACTTAAATCTATATTATTAACGTTCAAAGATATGGGTTGCTTGATTAACTTAATTTTGACAATTACTGTAATGAGTGTCTAACACACATATTTATAGGTAGCTATACCTATAAATATGTGTGTAACACTAAATTAGATATATCATAAAGTATAAATAACAGCATTTAACATGTTTGTACAGGTCTAGAAAGTTAGGAATTTTGTATTCTCGTATTACAATATTATATTTTTAATAATTGTATCATTTGGTATTGAATATCATACATTGTCCGTGTGGTGACGGATTAAGAATACGGATTGTCGCCACCCCATATCATCCCATGGGTGTCGTAAGAGCCGACTGAGGGAGCATATTATGCAGAGAACAGCACTGTAAGACAAGGAAAACTTGATACAAACCCTATACCAACCCGTTTGGCCAGCGTGGTATAGTAGGCCAATTCCTCCTTTCAAAGGAGAGGCCTAGTCCAGCAGTGGACCGTTCAAGGCTGATGATGATGAATATCATACAGATTTAATATTGCATTCCTTATTTCATTATGCTGTCATAGTCAGTCGAAACAGGACCTGTTGCTAGCAGAGAAATCAAGTTTTATTGGTAAGTACGTTTCTAATGTTATGAGTTATTACAATATTATATTATACTAGAGGACGCCAGCAGCTGCGCCTGCATTTTTTTAATTTACCCGTTTTGGCCGATCCCGTGGGAATTTCGGGAAATCCCTTCTTAGTGCACCCCTACGGTCCCCAGGGAACATACATGCCAAATTTCAGCTTCCTGCGCCCAATAGTTTCGGCTGTAGCGTGTCTGTCAGTCAGTCAGTAACGCAAGGATTTTATATATTAAGATTATTATATGAATAATTAGATATCTTACTTTAGTTCTATTTTCAGAATCATGTCATACAGCCCCAGCATTCTCGACATTGGAGGACTTAACAGATTTGTATTTGATAATGTTGATTCTCAAATCCCAAGTCCTTTGGACGATGTTGACCAGACAGAAATACAAGAGGTTAGTAAATATTATTTTATTCCTCATAGTTGGATTCATATAGTTATGAACATTTCATTTCTATTTTTATGTTATTATATTGCAGGACAATGCCATAGCAGAGAATGGTAGACAGTTAAAAAACAAGCCATTTTTTACTCTCAAGGAAATTATGAATGTTTTGAAAAGCATCGGAACAAATCCCCTGATCAGGTAAGCACTACATACAATGTATTTATGTTTATAAACATTTATTGTGCGCATTCACATTATTATATATTTATGTGTGATTTATTTTTTACAGGTTACTAGCCCATATTTCTCCACTCAAGATGATGGCATAACATACATTGAACCAAACTTTTCTACAAAGTCAAAAAAATTGTCACCGTCTAAAAAGCGTCAAAGTTTATTAACGCCATCGGCTTATTCGTACATTTTTCGAAGAAATCGTCCTAAGCAAGGACATCTTCTAATTAAGATAGATATTTGTGAATTAGATCATGTAGATAAAAATAAAAAAAAAACGAGGCTTGCTTAAGTGCACAATATTTGGTTGAGGAGCCTAATGATGATGTAATGGATATCACAGAGACATTAATAAAAAAATAAGTAAGAAATTGTGTGATACTGAGTAGTCTTAAGATAATGTCTTTATTTAAGTTTAGTTGTATTTCTAAAAATAAATAAATGTTATATGTTTAAAAATGTGTAACTGCTTTAATTCAATGTTTGTATGCATGATTTATATTTATGTAAAAGTTAAATAAATGTTGTGGCTGAATTCTTATCGTTTATTTTTTAATTAATAAAAATAGAAATGAGGTAGGTATAGAATACTTAGTAAATTTAAACAACTTTATTTGAATACACATTTATTTTATAAAAAAAAACATTTTTAACTTAATTCATAACAAATAATAACAAAAAATACATAGTATACATTTATTGATTATTACAATAGTTACATTCCTTTATTACACATATTTTTATTTGATTATATACTTATTACACGTTTAATTCAATTGTAATTAGCTTTTATAAGTATATTACAATGTAATTTTAGATAAGTAGAACAAATAGAGTAAATCTTACACGTACTAAAGTATTGAACTATAATGCCCAAAGGTAAAGTATTGAAATTTCATCATTGTTGTGCTGAAGTGCATTTCACTAAACTGTGAGTTTAAATTTGTTTGTGGTGGCTTACAAAATTGTCATTGTGGCGTATATTCAAACATGACTTAGTTGACTAAGTGTTTTTTTTTATAAACGCATGCAATTCTAAGTATAATAATAATAATAATAATTAATTCTTTATTGTACACCAGGCAATAACATGAGTGCATTACATAGTTTCTTATAAACTAGTGTTACAAGGGCGGTCTTATCGCATAATGCGATTTCTGCCAGACAACCGTGTACGGACAGAATTAAATAAAAGGACAGGTAGTATGCGGGTGCACTATAAACTAAAATATAAATAACAAATTAACATGATTATTACTCTATGCTTAAAACTAAAATAAGCTTATCTAAACTGATAAGAAAAACATATACCTACTAAATAAATACCTATTAAATAAATCACAAATATATATATATATATATATATATATATATATATATATATATATATATATATATATATATATATATATATATATATATATATACATACATAAAATATATTAAGTAATATATATTATAATATACTATTATACAGAAGATATTATCACTGGAATGTTACTTATTATAGTGACAAGTAATGTTTCTTTACAAGATTTTTAAATATTGGCAATGATTTCGAACGTCTTATCGTTTCCGGTAGTGCATTCCACAATCTGACAGCTAAAACAGTAAAAGATCTATCAAAGAACTTAGTAGAATGCACAGGACTTTTTAACTTAAGGTTTTCCGATGATCTCAAGCACTTAGAATGTGTGTCATGCAGAAAGACAAATCTATTCTTGAGATATAGGGGATATGAAGGATTAAACAGAATATTATACAAGATACAGAGAATATGAGTATTCCGGCGAAGGCGGATGGGTAGCCATTTGAGCTTGTTTCGAAATTCGGAAACGTGGTCATATTTGCGTAAACCAAATATGAACCATATACAAAAGTTTTGGAGTCGCTCAAGCTTGTCTAGCTGGTCCTCATTAAGATCAAGATAGCTGGCATCGGCATAGTCAAGAATAGGAAGAAGGATAGACTGCACAAGCGCAATTTAAGTATGTTCCAGGTCAGGTAAAGGATTGTACTTGCTTAAGTTTATTTCCAAATTACTTATAATATTAAAAATAAATTCTTATTTTATCATTTGTCAATTTTAATTTCATAATTTCTCATTAAGCGTTTCTAAATTTCTTATTTTTCAATTTCGATTTTACGTCGGAACTGTAAAGTGCATGTATAATATAAAATAATTATTTTAAATCAAATAAATGTTCTCACTTATTCAATTTTAATTTGATAGTTGGCAAATTCTCATCTTAAAATTTCTCCCAGTTTTTTAATTTCAAAATTTCTTATTTCGAGTTTTTAAATTTTCACATTTCTCATTCTCAATTTTTAATTTCAGAATTTCTTATTTCGGGTTTTTAAATTTCTTATTTTTCAATTTCGATTTTACATCGAAACTCAGAAAAAATGCATGTATAATATAAAGTAATTATTTAAAATCAAATAAATGTTCTCACTTATTCAATTTTTATTTGATATTTGGCAAATTCTCATTTTAAAATTTCAAAAATTTCCAGTTTTTACATTTATCATTCTCAATTTTTAATTTCAAAATTTCTTATTTCGAGTTTTAAAATTTTTCATTTTTCATTCTCAATTTTTCATTTCAGAATTTCTTATTTCGGGTTTTTAAATTTCTTATTTTTAAATTTCGATTTTACATCGGAACTCTGAAAAGTGCATGTATAATATAAAATAATTATTTTAAATCAAATAAATGTTCTCACTTATTCAATTTTTATTTGATATTTGGCAAATTCTCATTTTAAAATTTCAAAAATTTCCAGTTTTTACATTTATCATTCTCAATTTTTAATTTCAAAATTTCTTATTTCGAGTTTTAAAATTTTTCATTTTTCATTCTCAATTTTTCATTTCAGAATTTCTTATTTCGGGTTTTTAAATTTCTTATTTTTAAATTTCGATTTTACATCGGAACTCTGAAAAGTGCATGTATAATATAAAATAATTATTTTAAATCAAATAAATGTTCTCACTTATTCAATTTTTATTTGATAGTTGGCAAATACTCATTTTATAATTTCTCAGTTTTTTAATTTCAATATTTCTTATTTCGAGTTTTTAAATTTTCACATTTCTCATTCTCAATTTTTAATTTCAGAATTTCTTACTTCGGGTTTTTAAATTTCTTATTTTTCAATTTCGATTTTACATCGAAACTCAGAAAAAATGCATGTATAATATAAAGTAATTATTTAAAATCAAATAAATGTTCTCACTTATTCAATTTTTATTTGATATTTGGCAAATTCTCATTTTAAAATTTCAAAAATTTCCAGTTTTTACATTTATCATTCTCAATTTTTAATTTCAAAATTTCTTATTTCGAGTTTTAAAATTTTTCATTTTTCATTCTCAATTTTTCATTTCAGAATTTCTTATTTCGGGTTTTTAAATTTCTTATTTTTAAATTTCGATTTTACATCGGAACTCTGAAAAGTGCATGTATAATATAAAATAATTATTTTAAATCAAATAAATGTTCTCACTTATTCAATTTTTATTTGATAGTTGGCAAATACTCATTTTATAATTTCTCAGTTTTTTAATTTCAATATTTCTTATTTCGAGTTTTTAAATTTCTCATTTTTCAATTTCGATTTTACATCGAACTCTCAAGTACATTTATAATATAAAATGATTATTTTACATCAAATATTTGCACATTTTTCTTTATAAAGACTGTATCTAATATATTTCAATTAAAATGTACCTATATAAAATGGGATTAAATAGAAAAAAGATTAAACATATTATTTAAGTTACCTATTCATAACTTACAAAAAACTTGCTCATTAAGAGCGCGTAAGTTATAAAACTGAATAAAATGAATTTAAGGTTTACTGAATAGAACAGGCTGAACGGCTTTAATTTCAGCCTTTCCAATAGTCACAAGGTGTGTTAAAGCCTTCCACACAACATTGTCTTTATCAGTTGATAATTTTAATGTTACAAGAGATTGTTTCCAACGCTCGTTTTGTGCAAGTTTTGCCACTTCGTTCGTCATATAAATTCTTAATTCAAAAGAATATTTTCCAACTCTGCCGGGGTCTGATTGGAAGTTATAACCGTCAGCCACTCGTTGAGTGAAGCTGCTCCTAAAGCTGTGCGTCCACCGGATCGGAATCGGATTTGTTGCTTTGTATTAATTTCTATGAAACTGCGTGCAATGGATCGGCATTTCTGCGCCAGAGACCGGTATTTGTGCTGATGACGTCATCCGCAGTGAACGCATCATTCGGATTCCGAGCGTTTCAAGTTCTGACGTGTTTGCGGCATTAAACTGTAGGCAAAAATACTTATTCACGATGAACGACGATGTTTTAATTACTTTAGTAGAGTCATATGAATGTACCCAAAAATCTATGATATTCATTATTTATAATATTCCTCAAATGTATAATATTCTCCGAAAATTAATCTACAACTATATCCTCCTCACTATCCTCCTGCTTTAAAAATACCTAAATTGCCGATGCTGAATCCGAATGCAGTGGACACACCCCATCGGCATTTTGTAAATGACGACGCTCCGTCCGCTCCGTACGCTCCGATTCCGATCCGGTGGACGCGCAGCTTTAGAGTGGCTGCACGGATCAGCGGTTGAGAGGAGTCGTCCTGAAATACATACGATAGCCAGTCTTAATTAAAAATAATAAAACGTGAGAGTATTTAAAAAATAGATAAATGTTGGGACTTGTACATTGTCTCATCTACGTTACCATAAATTATAGATAGTTATGGCATACGTTACCATAATTACCTATAGATAATTATAGCAACGCTATTAGAAAAATCTATTTAAACTCTTATGTCGTCAAATAAGTATAATTTGATGTAGAAAATCATACACTGAAAATTAATGCTTTAAATGAAACTAAAATTTAACATATTGTTTGAAAAAATCTTACCTCAGACTCTGAAACGGTATTCCGTTTTCACTCTGTCTGTTGTCATCCCGTCACTTTCAGACTCTGATTCTGAAGCGAAGGGGATTTAAGAAAGCAAAGCCTTCTTCTCTGAGACACTTTTATCTCTCTTCACAGCCTTGTTTTTTGAGATGCCGCCGGTTTTTGTTTTGTTGCTTGAGACGTTGAAGGCACGGAGTCTTCTTCTTCAACCCAAAAAGCGTTATTTACCGATTGAGCCCTGAAAACATTATTAAAATGCAATAAGTATTTTTGTTGCCAACATTCCTAGCAGTATGAAACAACAGCACTCATATTCTTCAAAGAGCTAGGTGTGTTGTTAGCTGTTACTTTTCACAGAAATGTTTATAAATCTCATCAAATAGAATAACAGTATCAGAAAAAAAACTTTAAACGACTTAGGAATTGAACCCAGGTCTTAAGTTTATGGCATGATAGAGCAATGGAGCAAGAATTATTAAACGTTTGTAAAAATATTAATTTGAAGTTTTGCAGTAATACAGTAGTTTTTAAAATAATATCTTATCGAAACTTGATAGAGTATTTTCAGTTGTAAAACAATAAAATATTACAGTCTGAATAAAATTTATTAAAATATTATACTCACATACTTTTTCTGCAACACTTGTAAACCACCACACACAAATTTAAACTCACAGTTCAGTGAAATGCACTTCAGCACAACAATGATGAAAATAAGGACTAATATCTCAGATGTTTATTTTATAGACCTCAATTCTAAAGTCATATGTTAGTTTCCAACAATAATTACTTCAAAAATTTAATTGAAACAATATTTGTTATTAGAATTTCATCTCTATCATCTGAGCACTTAAAGTCGATTTTATTTTATTAATTTCTCATACTGAACTCGCAATGTGAATGCTTCCGAATACTCTAGTTATAGAAAGTGTTTTCACAGCACTTTATCCATATTAGAGTTTAGGAGACAACTTGAGACGAAAGTCGTAAAAGGAATGAGGTGTCAATTAACTCTGGTGGAATACATACAAACATATAAGAAACCAGTAAAAATAAGATCTCTGTTAGTTATTTGCCATGTATTGAGAAATCTTGTCTTATTCTTTAAACTCTCAAGTCGCAAACGCTGTGTTAGATATAGCTATCCTGCTCATTTTAATGTTAATGGAAAGATATGACAATGGATTTCAAAGCGATTTCTGTTATAGAACTCGTTCTACAGTTTAACAGATAATTTAGGCTGGGTGAATATTGAACGTTGGGAAATGAAACAAACACATTGTTTTATATATAATTATTATTATTAAAGGAGTAATTAAATAATCTTATAAGAAATAAGTGATTCCTAATCTATTTAACTTTTATTGTATTAAAAGTGCTATTTGTTTTAAGACTAAGATATAGAAATCATCCATCAAGAATTCTAATTGTCTACTACTTAAATATATTATTTAATAGATTTTAGATTTTATTATCGTAACTATAAAAAATAAACGTTTGTTATTGATTATCTTGGATAATTCTATACACGTCATGTTAGGACAAAGTGGTCCAATATTTTATCACATCTTTGACGACACGTTTGGCGCATTGGCTAAGAGTATTGACTCGCATCACAATGTAAATAGTAGGTTTAATAGACACAACAACTAATGCACCAACGTGTTGCAGATTCGATTCCCGCACGGAACAAATGAGTATTGTTCCGGTTTGGATTTTGTTTTTATGTTTTTTTTTTACTTTATTTTTTGTATTATAATCAATCATTATATCTCCATAATACTGTTGGCTACTTATTAAGAAAGAAAGTAAGAGAAAAACTATTTATTTGTCACAGATACAGAAAAAGTATTACATATAAAAAAAAACATTGTAAGGCATAACATTAGTCTGTGATAGATAGGTGCACACTCAGCTATATTGTTATAATAATAATAATAATTTTTATTTGCTGCAAAATGTGGTAAATACATTTGATAGTAAACATTTTGATATAGACCAACACATCTTTGTCAGGTTGTTGACATGCAAATAGTAGGTACTGTCATATATTATAACAGCACGTACGTACACAAGTTACACAACACAATAGTAGTAGTTATAGTTAAGGCAACTGACATATTAATTGCTTTAATTTACATACATGAATTCGCTTAAATTAATATATATTACAGCATTTAAATATCAGTATATAATTTATACATTTTTATATATTATTGTTTATATATTACATCAAAAACCTGTTTTTCCCTTACATTTAAATAGTTCGTCTAAAGTATAAAAACATTTTTTAAGCAGCCACTCTTTTAAATACTTTAAAAATCTCGAAGTTGGGTGCAATTTTAAGCTACGTGGAATGGCATTATAAATACGACCACACATCACGTAGCAGTTATTTTGATACAGATTTGTTCTTGGTATTTGTGACAATACAATTCTGTCCGGATCTCTCGAGTTTCTTGGATATACATCTTTTGCTCTCTTAAAAAAATTGGGGTGCTGCCTTACAAATTTATCTGTTTCATAAATGTACATACAAGGGAGGGTTAATACGTTTTTTTTTTAAAAGAGGCTTACAAGAATGCTGCATTGCGGTAGTGTCCACAACACTATTATTGAGTTATAGTTGCTAGTAAAAGCTAACCTCTCATTATACGGAAGGCCTATGCATTCATCAGTACAATATGTGCACCAAATCGTTTCGATGCAACGCTGTGCCGTGATCGAACATGATATTGTTGTTTACTGTACTTATTTAAGGGCGCGCGATAATTTTTGTATGTCTTGGTTATGTCAGTTCGACACCATACCAGATTATGATACACACAACAACCGATCGGACTGATCGCGTCGACCGAACACAGCAGTCGAACTTGAGAATGTTGTTTATTCATTACCATCTCAAACTAGAAACGACAGTTGTCCCACATTGCATTGGTACTACAATGATATGTCGGTGAATGAAATACAATATTATATCGTGAATCAGACGGATCGCACATAACAACAGTATGAGTATCAACGAGCGAAGCGAGTTGATTGACGCAGAACCCCCAATTATACCCTACTTACATTTCCTTTTATTGTAAAAACTTGGTAAAAACTCATTATGTAAATGTAAGAGGAATGGATGTTCGTCATTTCGTTGCCGTGTCTTTTCGTGACGTTGTCAGCCATTTCTTTCTGATTATGTTAAAACATCCCGAGGTGATTGCACTCGGCTCATGTGTGCGTGTATATGTGTGTGCGTGTGCTCTCAAGCCTTGCGATGTATTTAGGTGGATAAAAAGTGGAGTTTGATTTATTTTGTGTACCTTTTGAATTGTGGTAATCTGAACAATAATTTTAACTTGTTATTATGCATCCCATTACTTAGTTCTTTTTATGTTGGACGATTAATTAATATTGGCAATTAATTATTATTTAAAAATGCTGTAATTCTTGACGTATCCTACTTATGTGCCAAGTCAAAACTTATACTTACTTTAGATATAACATAACTTCCTTACTTATCGTTATAGTGTATCTTAACTGCGATCGGCAAAACCACCATCATATTCAATTCATGGGATCGATTTCTGTGGATATAACCGAGGACAGTGTAATGTTCGTGCTCGATTTTTTTACTGAAATGCAATACCACTAACGCGAAGGAGGCGAGGTATAACCGCTTGCTAAGCAATTCAAATATGTTTGGATGGCTGACCTAACTGCTTTCAAGATAGAGAGAGGTTTCTATGTGTCTCGGTTTATTCTTATGACTGTATCGAGGTATATTATTGAACTACAATATGAATTGGAGAAAGGTATGTTACGTCCATAATGCCTGTATGTTGTATCGGCTTTGGCGAAATTGATCAAATGTGAAAGTACACAAAAAAAACATTCCATTGATATAGGCCATAGGCTAGAATACCCGTCCTTCTTTAATGAGTAATTTTACTTTCCAAAAGTCTTTATTCTAATATTAAATTATTTTGATGGAATCGACCTTAAAACTCGAATAATTTGACAAAATCACTTCCGTGTAGTGACGAAAAATGCAAAGTGCCTCTATACAATTTCATTCCGTAGATTTTGTAAGAGGTGACTAAGGAAAATAAACGAAGCAAAGATACTACATCTTTCGAAGAGAAGGAAAACTCGAAGTCAAAACCTATTCTACCTTGCAGCTTTCGTAGCACAGAAAGTAATTTTACAATCCCTTTGTTTTATATTTGTGTCGCGCGTGAGAGATATGTAATAATATCTAGGCTTTGGTCTGAAATTACTGATATCCAAGTATTTAAACATAATATGTAAGAGGATAGTGGCAACTAAATGACACTGGCATGACGTTTGACAGTTAAACTGTCAAACGTGTAAATAAGGTGTACCTATATAAGTCGACAGGCTCGGCTAGCTCGTACTATTCTCCTTCGACGACGGCTCAGGTACGATATGGTTCTGACTATTTAATTGCCAAACTGACACATTACAAAATTGGAACACAGTGTTCCAATATTCTGTGTTGCTTGTTCTTTTGTTTCATCATCTAGGAAACAATGTAAGATAGTGTAATCATTATCTTATTGATATTGTGTTGTGGGTAGTTTGATCGTTTGTGAGATATTATAGATTGTTATATATGATAGAATAATATACTGTGGATCAAGTCGTATCAATGAGATTCATTAGGTATATACCTGTGGTAAACATTTAGTAAATAGTATTGATGCTAAATAATGCTTATTATGTTCTGTTGTAAGACAGACCTTACTAGTAATATAAAACTACCCACAACATTGATATTTGATATAAATTGGCTGTACCACTGTTTGTTAATTATTGTTATATATATATAGTTATTGAAAAGAATGATCAAGAGTTTTATTGCCCGTTCTTTCTCTTGGTTCTATGTCTTTGCTTTGCGAACTGGGCTGTAAATGTAAATGTAGAATCACGACGTAATCTAAAGATATATCCTTGTGCCAAACTGAATAAATGAAAGTATGATTTGATAGTTGTCTCTTTTATTTATCAAAACTGTCTCTACACTATAGGAAGCTTCTCTGATTCTGACACGCGCGGCGTCGGTCGAGTTTTACAAGATATCTACGCAACATTGTCACTGGTTAAACAAGGTTCGTACTTTTAACTGCGGCGTAAACTTAATTAGTGGTTGAACAATGTCTTAACGTTATTCCATCAGTTAACACTACAACTTTGCTTTTACAAACTTCATAATACGTCTCAATGCAGAATTCGTTACCAAGTTTCTTTGGGTTGTATCAGTTAATCTTGTTTGTGGCTTGTATTCATATCTAAACTATAATACTTGTGATAAAAGTATTATCTGATCGGTATGATTATCGAATATGCTACACGAATAGTGAAAATATTGATAGATGGTCACATCATCAGTACAGGCTGCACCGCTTGTTTTGGGTTCGATCCTTGCAGATTAACGTCATTGGTGTGATTTATAAAACTTTCTCCGTTTTCCGGGCAAAAGTGTTACTGGGTTTTTCTGAATTCTCAGTACATAGCAGCACGTGAGTCTGGTGATGTGCCCGGTAACGGCAAAAGCTCGCCTCCTATTACGTAGGACCTAAAAATTCATGGTGAAATGTGGGTGTAATATTTACACCTATGCCTACCTCTTCGAGGCAGGCGTGAGTCTATAAATAAATAACTAAAAATTAAATTCTCCGTGTTCTGAACTTCTTTGATAACTACATGACACATGAAATGTTTGTAGCACAGGAGATGTTGATGTTGATGACTATTTGAGTTAACTAAAGTAATAAATAAAAATGGTTGTCGATGGATCATATAATAGGTACTTTTTTCCTTTTTTCTTTCTAAGTTACCCGTGTAACGTGCAACTTCTAATCCCTATATAAATCCTTATCAGTGAAGTATGTCACGAACCCGTCTACCTGAATATTACGTAAATTCTAGGGTCTGAAAACTTAGTTTGTTTATTTATTTATTATTTGGAGGTCCAACAGCTTATTACAATTTGAATTATAGTTTCAGTAAGTACCAGATAGCCAATCACAGGTCCCCGCGTTTAAAGTTACATAAAAGATACACACATTTTCTAATAATATATAGGTAAAGCAATTTCATAAGCACAATTTCATTTAATCACATTAGCACAATATCTATACAATCAGCAAGCTTAGCTCAGCTAGCAATATAGCAGTCTAAGTAAAGAATTGTTCACTCATGCGTCGTCTCGCCACTGGAATACTAGTGCAAAATAAGTCCAGATCCAGATCTTTAGCAGTTGAGTTAAAGCTATTGCTCGCTCGATTAAGGAAAGAGTTGTGTCGATAATTAGAAGAAGATGCAGGCACATGTAAGGGTTTTGCAGATCTTAGCAGCTTGGGTGGTACATTAAGGTTTAGTTTGTTCAGTAGTTTGGGACATTTAATATTGTTTGAAGCAATCTTATGAATATAACAGACGTCAGCGATACTTCGTCTATTAGATAGGGTCAACAGGTGAAACTTCTTACATATATTCATATATTGACTCGTTTCGAACAGTATTTGTAGCCGATAGCATATGTACTTGATACATTTAATTTGTATTCTCTCAATTCTCATAATGTACGTGTCGTAATGCGGATTCCATATCTGCGAAGCATATTCTAATATGCTTCTGACAAAAGTGCAGTAGAGAATCTTCCAAGTTTTAGCATTCTTAAAATAAATAGATGATCGCATAATAAAACCAAGAGCCTTGCATGCCTTTGCAACTATGTCATCTATGTGCTTGTCATAGAGTAGTTTTGAATCATGAATATCACCCAAGTAGCGAACAGATTCATTTCTAGGTAAATAGTGGCCTTTTATCATGTATTGGAATGCTAAGTTATCCTTCTTTCGACTATCCGTTACTACGGAGCACTTAGAGGGGTTGAGGTCGAGTTTGTTAATGTGACAGTAATGATCGAGGCGTGTGAGGTCCGCCTGAAGTAGCTGTGCGTCAGACAGTGAAGTTATTGCCGCACAGATTTTCATGTCATCTGCAAAGCACAACAGTTTAAAGTTATGAAAACAGGTCTCGATGTCGTTTATAAATATGTTAAACAGCAAGCGCGCAGTTAACGAGCCTTGAGGAATACCACTGGGAATGGGAACCCAGCTTGATTGTTTATTACTACGGCCTGAGTTCTATTGGTAATGTATGAGGAGAACCATCTAAGCAAGCAAAGTTTGATAAGTTTATTTACATATTTATATACTTTGATAACAAGGCTGTTTTGTGTGAATCAATCCGACAGTATAGGCACGTACGCTGACAAATAATATCATATTGTCAAACAAATTCAGATGTATAATCAGAGACAAAAGTTTTGAAGGGTAGTATTGGCTTACACGGATAATAAAATATTTTAAAGACCAGAGAATCAATCACTATTACGTTCCATCACTGAAGAGATTTTGTGAAATCCTATTGGCGAGATGCATAATTTCATTGATATTTTATTCCTATGGCTAAAATAAAATTATATTATTTCACTTTCGTAGGCCAAATCTCATACTGCCTCACAATGCTATCGTGATGTATGGAGAGGCCTGTGCCCAGCAGTGGACTATAATAGGCTGTGTGATGAACATACCTCATAGAAATACAAAAATCGTCATGCATCTTAAACTTTCGCCGTGGCGCTAGGAGTCTTATTTGTAAGCAAATCCAATTTGAGAAAGCCTTGTCACTTCCAAAGAGCAAAATGCCATCTGATCTACGCAACACAACATTTTATGGCTTGAACCACTTTCAAAAAATTTTATTTTCTCACCTGACTATTGCAGGAACTCGCTGAGGGACCGACGGACGTCGCCGTGACTTTATGGAACTATTATTATTATATAATAAAGAAAATCATAAACACGATATAGAAAGATAACAAAACACATAAAACAAATGTGTTTGCGTTTTGATTAACGACGACATAAAATGATAACCACAAGGGAAGGAAAGAAATATCCGCAATGTATTATAGAATGCTTAAAGCATTTGCCGCAGCGCATCTCGGGAGGAAGGGGGCGTCGGCGGCGTGTCAACAAAGTACCCTATTCTCTCCACTTAATAATTTATTTATCTTTTCGTGTATGAAATTTTCCCAGAACCTGAAGTTTCCAGCTCGTTTACTTACACCTCGCGGGAGCACTCTGGAATTTCTTCGGGTGCGTGACTTGGTTGAAAATTTCGTCATTTCAGTGTCGACAAGAAGTTGTTGCTCCATTTACGCTTAGTGGGAGTTTTTTAGTGTCACAAACTAGACTGAACTATCCTGCCTACTAAATTCCCTTTGAGATGTGAATTATTCATGGATTTATATATAGATTTAACGTTATCTAATCGATTTTAGGCATATAGGTATTTATACCTTAAAAAGTTATTTGTGATTGTGATTAAGACTCGCAAATTTATTTTGTATTAACGTTGACTATTTGACTGTTTATGTCGTGAATGTTTTAATATTTTACGGGGAAGTATAATGTTTCACAGCCTCTTTACAATTTAAAGTTCAATTTTCTTGCTTTATGAAAAATGTTTAAAGTTTGGTTTTATCGGTACATTATTATGCCGCTCTTGTCTTATGTTTATTATGGTAAGTGAGTTCATAAGTTGAAGCATACAGCTTAGTTATTATCTAAGATGTTTGTTTCTAAATAAATGACTATTATTAACAATTACAGATTTAATATGGTTTGCCTGTTCAGACTGATACATACATAGGTTATATATTCCGGGTTGAACCCATGACTACTTAGGTAATAATAGCAATTAAACTTAAACGAAGTGTGTGATTGTGAGGTAAGGAAATCTTTTCAAGCATTGAAAAGTTTAGGATTGATGTGTTAATAAAACCATCATATTTCAAAGATTGGTACTTATCAGTAATATATTTTTTTTTTATCGCGATGAAAGATATATGTCTAAGAAATATAAACATCATGTTCTTGTAAGATATGTGGAGCCTGGCGGCCCTTGCTTGGTCATAATGCTGGACTATGGCCTTATCCTTCTCGGAGAAGAAGAGGCCATGTTTTCAGAATCAGACAGAGGAATAGGCGTTTAGTTACCTGACTGTATTTTAAAGGACCTTTGGCATTTATTTATTTATGCAGTTTAAAATGCAAAATACCTATAGCAAAACACGCATATTTTTTAGTTAGTACCATAGACATTTTCGAAAGAATCCACCAAGAATATACCTACTGTTACGTAATCGAAAATTACTCACCATTACTCAAATCGGTTCTGCGGGCGTCATGAGTTCATAAAACGATTAAAACATCAGAGATCGGGGACATCCGTGGTTGATGGACCGTTCAACGTAATATCTCCCCAGGAGCCGATCACATCGGTGTAATAGCCCTTAGAGATCGACCTCGGTATAGCCCGCTCATTTGTATTACCTACTGGCGATGCCTCACGACTGATGCCGTGTGATGCTAATTTGCATCACAGATTAATTGGTAAAACGCGATAAGTTGATGGTTCAGATTTATGGGTCCTCATCAGCGGACAATGGGTTAGACGAGGGATTTACGATCAGGAGATAATGTTTGTATTTTCCAGTTGCATTATTGCTATCAACCATGACATTACGGTATTTATTCCTATTCAATTCTGTACTGAAATGCGAGTATAGAATCGCTACGTCTTATACTTGGTACAAGGAGACTTACCCGACTAACACATCAATTTGACCAAATTAACAAGATTGATCACGTTTTACATCATACAATTTGCAAAGTATTCTTGTGTATTATAAAGTATATTGTACACAAAATACAGGTCACTCTTTGTACTTCACAAGTTAGCTACGTTAGGGCCAACTACATTTTAAGTACCCCGCTCATAGTATAATCGTAATAAATTAATAGTTTAAAAAATACTAGAAAACACGCTTTTATAAATGCACGTAAAAACAAAAATAAATTTTGGATCGATCAAGTTGTCTCTATTACTGGGCAGAAGTGTATGTGCTTTTAATTATAATATTTGATTGTAAAAGCGTGGGCGCTGGAACAGGAAATACTTTCTTGTCAACAAATACTAATACTATCTTCCTGGCGGAAGGTCGACACAAGAGCATAACTTTTATGCCACCCGAGGGTTACCAAAAGGAACCAAAGATATCTCGTCCACGAACAAGAACTCTACATTTTGCTACTTATGACGCAATACCCTTATGTACTTAATTGTCTGAAACAAAATATCGGTGAATGTCTTTTCTCCTTGCTGCTGGCGCATTGTCTGAGTTCGCCAAACTGGTACTTTGAACAGACTGTTAACTGTAGAGCCACCTACTAGTCGTGCTGCAACTCCAGTTGGAGCGCCAGTCTATGTAACTTGCTTCCCGTAACAACTGTTCACTTGATTTTTCAACAAGTTGAACGATCCATAACTTATTTTTTATTTTTACGTACATTTATAAAAGCGTGTTTTGCTAGTGTTTTTTAAACTATTAATTTATTTTATTATTTTTGGTCTTTGATAACGAAATACTTTTAACAATTATACTTTGTTTTTAAGTAGGCGGATGAGCCCGCATCCTCTTTATCTCCGCCAGTGCGTCTGTACAACATGGTGTTTTATCTGTCAGCTTAGAACAATCTAGCTCTTCAATCTGGAGACCACTAAGTGATTTTATTCTACTTAGGGCCACATACGCCTGTCCAGCCGCAAAAGCACGGGACCACTGCGTGGTCTACCGTACAGCCTATCATCTGATCTTGTTCAAAGTCCATTACGTGGCCTTTCTCACAAACTGCCGCAAACACGACTATGATACGATATTCCATCATGGAATGCCAGTGCCCATCTTCCGGCTTCAGAATGACGACGTTAGTAATTATACTTAATTACTAACGTCGGCATTCTGATTTCTAACGTTGTCTCAGTTGCGAGCCGACACCTTCGTCTTGGTGTCTGGCTGAGTCAGCGGTTTGTACTAGCGGTTCACTGAAAATGAGGTTCAAGATTTATTATAGGATTGAGTAGTTACGACCTAATGGTAGTTAAGCTTTATGTAGCAGCTGTGCCTGAAAGTTTAACGTGTTTTGGACACAGGATTGTCCAAGGTGGGTCCGAACTCGAAATCCCCTGAGTTGTTGTCTAGCGTGCTAGCTACTGCACTAGATTATTGGAGCAGTAGAGCACATACAATAGCAGTATATTGAATCAGGTCTAACTGGCTAAGGTCATACACATTTAGCAAGCTAGAGCACTGCAATTTCATTGGATAATGCAACGGGGCTTGTAAGACTCTGATTCTGATGCAAATACATAGCAGTGTACCTGAAGTGTACCCTCTGGTCAGTAGCAGCCAAGAGCTCGCTTTGTACAGACGTGCGTCGTTATGATATTTATATTCTAGATATAGTACCTACACAAGCTGTATTGTTTGATGAAGGTTTAAGTTTTGGGCCGATACGTGCCTTATTGTGCTGTATTGTTTCGACAGAAGACTAAATTACGGTCGTACTCCAAAACAGATTTACGTAATACGACAAGGAATATTTTTCTTTCTCTCTTTAAAACAACAGTTATCTTTCCATAAATTCTTTTCATTTCCAGTTACTTGCGTAGCTAGTCTTCCGTCTACGTGATTACGCAAGAATGCGAAGTGCGATGCAATACGTTTAGTCGTAACAGCTTCTGAGCACTCTAGTTGTGAAGCAGTTCTACTTCAACGACACTTTGTTATTCGACGCGCCTTCAACGAAAGCCATCAACTTGGTATGTTCTGCATAAGTTGATACTAGTATGGGCCGTTTCTTTGTATTTGTAAAAATGGCACTGTCTGATAAATAAATAAAAACTGTCGATTCTGTTGGTGGTATGGAAATTATAAGAGCCGTTTATTACTGGATTAAAAACTTGAATCCCTGTATACTTTGCAAGATTTCGAAAGCTGAATTTTGTAACAAATTCCTACTGTTTAAAAGTTCATTTACTAGGATTGTGATCAATGGGATATTTTGAAAGTGTGGGTTATTGAAAAGATTCAGACCATATATTTTGCACTACCATATAGAAATATGCAAATTATAGGTTTTATAGAAGTTATTACAATTCGAAATTTGATAATAATTCAGGGCAAGTTTGAAAAACAAAATATATAAATTGGAACAAAAACTTAGGTGTCGTGAATCTCTTACGAGGCAATTTGAGTAAATCAGAACATAAAGTATGTGTATACGACTGTACGTGCGTAAACAGCGTAACTCAGCACTTAATGAGTGTTTACGCCGAGTTGTGCACGACTTGCTCACTTTTAAACTTACACTTCACTACTTTATTAAATAATGTCACGGTACTCCTCAAAATTATGCTTTGACTACTTGTGCTTTCGCAAACTGACAGTATTTTGCTGAGTGATTCTTTAAGATTATCATGAAGTGATGAGTTATTAATTAAAAAATGTGTAAGTCTCAAGTTCGTTAGGAATATGATTATTTGTAATGTTATACGACTAAGTAATTTACCGATACTGTATGCATTGAATACAACTACGATATGTTTTCGAGTAGGTAACCTAGCTACATGCGTTTAAACCTGATCGGCCCGATCCCCTTTTATCCCCGTTTTATAGCTGTCTGTTGTATCAGATTCTTTACTGGACGCTATCATATGTATGTTTGAGATTATGATTCGTAGTCACCGATTTACATATTAATACTATATACGTAGAAGAAAATAAAAAAGCACAACAATTCAAACAATGGAAGTAATATAACGTTTATTATCAAGTTTTTGTTTGATGTCCAATATAATAAAGATGTGGATGCCTTATTAAATTGTCCTTAGATTGTACTCTGTTTATAACTTTGTGTACTTGGTATTGGGTCCTGGTGGACAGTATGATTGAAGAAATTATCTTGAGTCTTTTTGAGCTTCTTTATCTTACCTTTCTTTTTTAACCGACTCCAAAAAGAGGAGGAGGTTCTCAATTCGGCTGTATTTTTTTATGTTTGTTACCTCATAACTCCGTTATTTATCGTCCGATTTCCAAAATTTTTTTGAAAGCACCTTCTTTCAGGTGGGTCCCATATAAATTTTATCAAAATCAATCCAAAAGTTTCATTAAAAACACAAAGAGCTTTGGCAGATTTTTAGTTCAAAGTGCACTAAAAGCATCTTAAAAACTCATTACAACCAAAATTCATGAAATATTTTAATAC
Source organism: Euclidia mi (assembly GCA_944739405.2). Classification (NCBI taxonomy): domain Eukaryota; kingdom Metazoa; phylum Arthropoda; class Insecta; order Lepidoptera; family Erebidae; genus Euclidia; species Euclidia mi. Next base: position 65,441,647 of record OX123198.2, on the reverse strand, counting down.
GATTTTCTACATTTTAGTCTAATTTAGATAAGGCTAGGTAAAAAAGTATAAAATTAAAAATAGCTATTATGTTAATTGATTGCCGGCTTTTCGTAATGGCCATTTCTTTGGTTTGTCAGAAAACCACAAGTTTGCCAGAGTAAATCATTATTTTTCTAAGATAGAATCATGAATGTTTTTATATAGATTAAGAGATTTAAATAGTTAATTAATATTAATAATACTATTTTTTTTGCTTGTTACGTTTATTTCTATGCGGATTTTAAATAAAGTACAGTATTAATAACTTCTTTCGTCATTTAAAGTAAAACTGGGCGCTGGCTAAAAGATGGCCATTCAGAGCTATAAAAAAAATACATGACATTTGACATTTCGATATTCTTCACTTCATCTCGCTGTCGCCCGCGCTTGTTTATTTTTGTCACAGAGTACCTTTTTATGTTTGTGTTCTGAGTGTTTTCGCTGCTTTTCCCCTGTTTTCAGTATTCTTTTTGACCCGGATAGCCCAAGGACTCTGTTTTCGCTTCTTGTTATATGACTGTTTATGGACTCTGATATTGCCTCTTTGTAACTTGTGCGTGCTTAAGGATTCCGATACTGCCCTTGTGTCTTGGATATTGTTTTATACCTGGTTTCTACAGCCAATATGAGTGTTCGTGGTCGTGGCTACGGCAGTTGAAGTCCGTAGGGAACATAATATAGAAACAACTGAATATAATCTCAGAGGCAGTGATGACGCTACTTTAATAAGAGGAAGAATAAAATCAATACACATAAGTCGGAAATAATATTATGTTTAAATATATACCTGGACGAATAGGAATCACTGAATATTGCTATAGTTGCCTCGTTGGTCGACGTACGCTAGGATGTTGCGCTCATGTAATGATCATCGTTTGGTATTTGGGATGGGCTAGACATCAACAAAATATCTTTGCACCAGCTGCCTTTTTAGATGATGTGCTAGTTATAGAGCATGATGAATAATAAAATATTGTAAAATGAAATCTTGTGTTTTTACTATTCACCAAACCTTTTTCATACATTAGGGAACCTGAAACATCTTTTTGTCCTATGTAAGTAACACGTTAAGAAACCGTCGTCGGCTCACTATTTTACACAACTGCCCAAAAAAGTAGTGTAAGTATTGCTTTATTTTATAATCATAAATCATCAAATTTATTCATGCACCATGAAATAAAAATATACATACGGTTATCCGCAATAGGCTTCGTCAAAATGTCACAGAGAATTGCAATATGAAATGTATGTGAGTTTCTTTATTCCGCCATAACTTCTAAATGGCTGAACCGATTTCGGTGAGTAGGCTATTGTTGGAATCCTCCCGTGACATAGGCTATATATTTTTTGGGAAATCAGTCGTGTTTTATTTTTCTTTGAAAAAACGTTCAGTATGTAAATAAATAGTCAATATTGATAGCATATGTTTAAAGCTGCATAAGAGCATCTGATTTTAACGACTGATATCTATGTATGTCATGATAACAAACTGGTCTCTCTATGCACAGAGGAGCTTAAGACAAATCCAAGTGGTGCCCACACCTGGGGTTGCTTAACTTGCGTAATCGTTAATATTGTTTACTAGTGGGCATAAATAGTATTATGCCATCGAGCTCCTTCAGTTTTATATACCAATAAATTATTATTTGATGCAGCAATATACTAAATAGATGGTTATTAATGACATAACCTATAAAACTTCTAACCATAATAACTCAAAAACCGGGCCTCCTACAGTAACGATTTTTTTACCTTTAGAATCAGCAATATATATTCTATCAAACAAGGTATATTTCATTTATAGATGCTAAATTTGGTGATTAACTAAAATGATGTATGGGAAGCTGCCATAGCTCTTTTATCAAAATCAATCCAATAGTTTCATTAAACACTCCAAAAAGTATGTCATCCAAGTAAAAGAAATGAAGCATTTGCTGTGACTTTTCATCACTGGACACTAGAATAGAACTAGTAGGCCCGTTGATTGCGACAATCAATGGGCCTACTTCGGTCTTCATTATCAGGTATTGATGAAACCAGGAGGAAGAAAGGTTGGAGAGTAAATCTATATATATAAAATTGCTTGGGCTGACTGATTCATCAACGCAGAGCCAAATCCACAGGGGCTTGAGACTTGAAATTTTGACATTCGATGCATTTTATGACGTAAGCACCCACTAAGGAAGGATTTTTATACATATTTTTGGTTAGAAGAAGTAAACACGCAATTTAATTTTTTTCAAATCTAACAACTAAGAAGACGTATGGGAGGTCCGTCATTTTTAAAAAGATAGCGTGTAATTTTGTGTGCAAACTTCTGGTTAGAAATAAAACAAATACTTATGTGTTTTAGCGATTTCTAAAATCTACCGTTTAAAAGGGTGAAAGAGGGGTTTAAAGTTTTTATGCGAAGTGAAATTTCATATACTAGCTTCTAATTAGAAATAAGTGATCATGTATTTACGCGTTTTTGGAAATAGGGGTTGAATTTTTAAATGGAAAGTCCGTCATTACGCGCGAGCGAAGCCGCCGACTGCTAGCTTATACATATAATAAATTTGATTATAAATCACAGAATAACTAATAGTAGTACGGATTAATTCAAAGAGCAGACGATGAGTACGTTCTTCAGTGTTTTCACGATTAAATATTTTTCACTGTAAGCCTGAATTTGTGATAACCTCTTTTCACACAGCTCACTACTTTCTTTTGAAATTGCCTTGGACCGAGATTCCCTACTTTGAGATAGACGTTTCTCCTTTTCTTCGCTAGTTGTGGAGTACTGCTCACATCTCTGGGCCGGAGCGCCAAAATATCAGCTTGATTCACTTGACTCCCTACAGAGACGAGCTACTCGAATCGTCGATGATCCCGATCTCACGGCTAGACTAGAGTCGCTGGAGCAGCGGAGAGACTTTGGTTCTCTCTGCGTATTTTACCGACTCTTTCACGGGGAGTGCTCCAAAGAATTGTTTAATTTGGTACCAGGGTCACCCTTCTACCAACGTACCACTCGCCGACGCAGTAGAGTTCACCCGTACTACCTGGAAGCGTTCTCATCTACTACGGGGCGCTTCCAGCGATATTTTCTACCACGTACGTGTAGGCTCTGGAATGAACTACCTGCTGCGGTGTTTCCCGAGCACTATGACTTGTCCTTCTTCAAACGAGGTTTAAAGAGAGCATTACTTTCACGGTAGGCAGCGGCTTTGCTGTGTATACCCTGACATTAGGGAAGTCCATGAGCAGCGGTTACCGTTTACCATCAGATGGGCCGTTCGCTCGTCTGCCACTAGAAGCAATAAAAAAAAATAGTTTCATTTAAACGGCGCTGTCTCATATGGACAGCGCGTTTAGTAGGTCTACCCATCTTTAATTTCGATAAATCTGATAAGTGCAAAAAGGAAAATTCACCAAAAAACAGGAAATAAAAAATTTTGTAACAAAAAAAAACCGCCTCCAAAAATCTGAAAATTGAAGTTAAAATAACTGAATTTATTTTTAATTTTTTAGTGCTATTTTCACACGTTTTCCAGATTTTTGGAGGCGGTTTTTTTTGTTAATTTTTTTATGTATCTATCTCTCTGTGTCAAAGTTTATGGGCTGACCGAAGGCCACGATACTTACTTAATACATTTATTAAATTTAAATTCGATTTTTCGATCTTTCAATGGGGATTGCACAATATTAATTACATATTCATTTCATCCCTACTAAATATTTCGGAGTTTAAGTACTCGATGGAAAAACATAGTCCAAAACCTTGTTACTTGGGCTGATTCACGTCCAAAAACTCATTAATTTGTAGCGCAATCTAGCGCGAATGAGGCGGAAAATGTGGACGCAAGTAGAGCCTCCGGCGATCGCCGTGTTTATCATAACTTTTATTAAGAATACCAACTTGCATTAGCAGCGCAGAGGATCCAGCATGGGTCTAACCATCTCACGATTTACCCCAATTCCTTCAGAGAGTAAGTACACTGATTGGTCCACGTCGAGTGATACACCAATCAAAACGTCGAAAGCCGAAGCGATGAGAATGTCTACTAACTAACCCCAAGCTACCCCCAGTTATGTTGAATTATCTCTCTGTAATACAGGACCGATTACATCAACCGCCGGTTCGGATGTTTGTTTAAAATAGAGATGATTTATTTTCCTTTGTTTGGAACCTGTTTCATTTTTTGCGTTGGGACAAAGTTTCGCCGTTTTTGTACGAGTTAAATGATTTGTTATAAATTGTGTTTTGTGAATGCACATGTTGCTTGCGAATTTATGTTTCATAGTTTAAGAAGTTTACTTAAATAATAATATATTTAGGCTTGTATTATCATCAGTCGAGTCAGGTAGTTGTAAGTATATTAATCATCCTAATAACTTATTCTCGGCTGTGTAGTTTGTCTGAGTTTAGGCCACATTTATGTTGGTGGTAGCTATGTAAGTTTTTACATATACCTTAAATATGATATTGTTCTCATTAAATATGACCGTCTACAGTACTATAACGTAATATTGACCTAACAAACTGCACTACATACGCCGATCTTTGACAATAATACCGCTCACAGCAACATAGCGGTACGTGCGTGCTCCCTTACACCACCTACGCACGAAAGACTCAAGAAAAAGAGCTCATATGTTGTGCACATGACCCTCGACCTTCGCATGATGGCTACGTGACGTGCGATAACTGATCTGCTCAATGAATATTACTGAACGGGGCAGAAAGGGTACTCGGGATGCCCGTCCGCACCATTGCCACTGGCCGTCATAAATATTATCAGATTTGTAAGTGAGCAACTTTAGCCAGCGGCTGTGCCCGCAGGGGAACATTTGTCAAATACATCTATATGTACCTTACGTACGTCAAAGATTTTTAAGCTGTTTGTGAATGATCTTACATGTATTGGCTGTGTTTATCCGATTAGTTTTGAATAGAACCTTATGTGTAGACAGTACATATGTGAACTACATTAAATCTTTTGGTAATCTGTTGTTCAAGTGTTCTTCGTTTTTTTTGGCTATGGTGTTTTGGTTTCGGTACCCAAATGGACCATTTTGGGCTTGGTGTTTATTTCAAAGTCAAACGTTCATTACTGAAAAAGTAATTATAATCACGAAACTCATGAATCTAGAAAACTTGTTGTGGGCTCTTGGAATATGACATTCCTTAAAAAAACTGATATATTTACCACGTTCATAATATAGCATTCTCCTAAGTGACCTTCCATAAGGACAATATAATAAAATAAAAGAGAACTTTCTAGAATAAAAAAATCAACAATAATTAGATAGTACATATTTTTAGCATCCAGAAGTATTATAATTTAAAAAAAAAAGACGAATTACAATAAACTGAAAATAATTTATTACAAATCGTAACAAAAATTCACTTAAATAAATATGAGTTCAATATCGCAAACAACCGTTAATTTTCAAACACTGAATCACACAAAAAAAAGGGTACACAAAATATTGGAACGGACTTACAGTATCGACACCAACTACCTTTCCAACCGACGACTGACCGGCAAGAGAGCCCGCGTGCGACTGAGCGCTTTCTTTTATAGGAAATTAGTGGTGGGGATCGATACTACCAACAAAGTATTTGGCTTTTACGGCTAATACGGCCTCTCCTGATCTTGCACCGTCCTCGGCTGCACTGGAGTTATCTACTGGGCAGCTAGTGGGTACGGCAAAGATTTACTCGCCGTCTTCGCCCATAGAACTCGGAGCACTGTTGGAACCAGTAGGAGTACTCGAGGATCCGCTGGCATAGTCAGGGTTGTCATCATCGCAATCTGCATAAGAAGCAAGCTGTTAATTAACCATGACAACATGTCGATGGCCCCACAGAATAAACGTGCAAGAGCTCTTACACAATTTTTTTTGTTGCATTTTTCGTTTCTTTTACCTATGCAGCACCTTCTAATTTTTTTTTATAAAATTTTGACTCAAAATACGCGTATTATATCATTTGATTCCTTTATTCTAGGAAAAATTATGGAATTATATCACAAGTATAAAAGTATATACTATTGTTAAACGCTTTTTAGGTTCCCGAGTTCACACGAAAAAACGTGTTAAAACAAGCAAACTTTTGAAAAGACTTGTGCACTTCTTCGAGTTTGTATAATAGCAACTTACACGTTTATTCGTGTAATAAAGCAAACAATTTTTATTCTTAATGTGTCATTATTATGGAATTAAAGTTTTAAAATATTTTTTATTTATAATTAAAGTATTACATTGCCTCCTAGGGTATTTAATCGGATTGCTTATAGCATTAAGTGTTCAAATACTAGTGTTTTGATCTTAATAATTGAAGTTTATGCATAGTAATAGCAATGAAACAAAATATTTCAACGATCTGTTCCATGCAATTGTACATAACATTAGAAAGGGGCATGGGGGGTGCAATGTGAGTGGCATTTATAATGGCGTTTCTAATTTGGAGGGTAAGTATTTTAAGTTCTATTTAAACACATAACAATTCACCAGATACTGTACCTTCAAAGTCAGAAACACGAATGACAACCCCTACTAAGAAAATTTCACGAAAGAGAAAAGTAAATAGAGACTTATGGAAAGACTAGAGGACGCCAGCAGCTACGCCTGCATTTTTTTTAATTTACCCGTTTTGGCCGAACCCGTGGGAATTTAGGGAAATCCCTTCTTAGTGCACCCCTACGGTTCCTAAGGAATATACATGCCAAATTTCAGCTTCCTGCGCCCAATAGTTTCGGCTGTTGCGTGTCTGTCAGTCAGTCAGTAACGCAAGGATTTTATATATTAAGATAACAAAAACAAAATATTAAAAAAATCTGGTCAAAGCTATGAGAGTATTAGAAGTAAGAAAAAATAAACCAAAAATCGATTGAAACTTGTAAACACTCGCGTTGCATGTTTATAAGAATATATATTATATACGGGAATTAACGCGAACATGCATTAGGTATTTACATACGTTATTTTGCTTGACGTTTCGAGACGGTTGCACGTCCCGTGGTCGCAAGCTGACTGGTGTTGCAATGTCACGTCTACGAGCGCGAGGTAGAAGATTCTATTTCTAACCCCGGGTTGTTGATTTTCGAAGTACCGGCGCAAAACACACTAACCGTATCTGTATATTGAACATTCGCCGACTGCGCATTAAAGTGGGGTGTTGTTAGTCGAATCACTGGATTCCACGCCGATGACAATTTGAAGCCCTCTTCCCGATTGAAATTTTTAAACTTTCTGATTTCAATCGCTTCACGCACAACTTTTGGGTAAAAGTGGCGTTCCGTGGAGAGGACTTGGGGACGATGAAATTCAATCCAGTGATTGGTAGTAATGTGTGTATAGGAAGTAAATGTTCCGCAATCGCCGATTTGTTCGTTTGACGGTTCTTAACAGCTGCGATGTGCTCCTTTATACGTTCAGCGATAGTCCGCTTTGTTTGGCCTATGTAAGAGCTTCCGCAGCTGCAGTTGATTTTATAGACACCTGGGGTTTGTAGCGGCAGAACATCCTTTGGTGTGCCCACCATGTTGTATACTTTGGCCCCTGGTGTAAATACGGTCGGAATAGAGTAGTTTTTTAACTTGGCTCCAATTTTATCCGTAACACCTCCAATGTAGGGCATGTAGGTCGGTTGTCTATTTAACGCCGGATGTTTTTCTCACGTGATAGGCCGATGACACTGCTTAGATGGCAACTACTTCCTCTTCCAAGGCCAATATTACCTCCAGATCGATGGTATCGCAATGGGGAGTCCAGTAGCCCCAGTACTGGCTAATATCTGGATGGAACATTTTGAGGAAAAGGTGCTTAGCATCGGACCTAAGACCATCAGGCTTTGGAAAAGATACGTGGACGATATCTTTAGTATCGTAAAAGAAGGTAAGCAGGAGGTAGATCAATATGTGCAACACCTTAACTCCATTCACCCGAAAATGAGGTTCACATACGAAATAGAAACTGACAGATCGTTGTCATTCTTGGATGTCAAAGTGACTGTGAGACCAGATGGGTCCATAACACACTGCGTATACCGGAAGCCTACACACACAGATAGATACCTGCACGCCACGTCGCACCACCACCCTCGACACCTGCAATCCGTTGTGATGTCACTAAAAACATGACCTCTGTGACTCTGAGCATTTGAAGCTAGAGCTAGAGCATGTTCAGGAGGTACTCAGGATGAACGGATACCAGGTACAACGACGTATGACGCGGCCTATCACGCGAGAAAAACATCCGGCGGTAAATGAAATTTTTTATGAAGTTTTGGAATACTGGCGATCATGAAAGATAATGGGATTTCATTGATCGTTATGTGAAAAAGGAACACGTTAAAAAAATTACAGTAGAACCCAAAAATAATCGTACTCAAACATTCATATACCTACCAACTTCTATAAAATTTACTGGAGTAAAATAAAAGAAGTAAACTTCTCTCACGAGCATCTTGATTCAGTTTTTTCAGTTTATTTCAGGTATAGTTTTGAAGACGAATTACGGGTGATGCAAATCATAGTAAGATCTAATTCAAGAAGGCGACGAGGAGTACCTACTGAAGATCCTGAAAACTTAATAAGTACTTGCATACGCTGAACTGCTCCCTATACCTCTTCCTTTACATAAGGATTTGATAAGTTTGTGTGATTCAGGAGCCATACCAGACCATTACCAACCTTTTTATAGAAACTTAGTTCCTTTCGATTTAGACAATTCGATTTCTGCCACCAATGATAGTGACGAGGAAGATTAAGTATTTCAGATGACGATATGATTCGGTTTTTTTGTTATCAGTTCAAGCTAATAGGTAGCTATTTCCTAATCATGAAAGAGATTTAAATTGTGATTATTATTTAGTGTTTATACAAGTAGATAGTTTCTTGATTCATCATTATTTTCTTAGCGTTATCCCAGTTTCAATCTGGGGTCCGCTTTCTAGTCTAACCGGATTTGGCTGAATATTAGCTTTTCCACGGAGCGACTGCCTGTGTGCCCTCCGCAACCCGAAGGGATAGCGATATTCCATGGTTTAGCCTAGTGTCAGTTTATTTAGAAGGTACTGACGCCCTGTAACGACTGTCAAAGATCTTCATGACAACCGGGACCGACGGCTTAACGTGCTCTCCGAGGCACGGGACAAGCGATAATTAACAATTCAATACGCACATAACTCCGAAAAGTCATTGGTGCGCGCTGTGGATTCGAACCCGATAGATAGTTACTTGATTATATTCTTATTTTATTAAAACTTTTTCGTTTAATTTCACATAATCAATGAAGTTTACTTTATTACATCATGTAATAACAAAAGTATATTACATAAATGAGAATTGATCTTATATACATTGATATAAATGCATTTTATCTTTACAATAATCAAACAAAACAGTAAGTTACTGTAAACAAGCGTGCTCATGCCTGTAACTAGGTATTAAAGAAACTTGATTACTGTCGAATAATAGTGTAATATAATATTATTAGTTTTGTTTGTTGACACTTTACACGAATAACCGTGTAATGAAAGTTTACTGTTATCTAGTCATAGAAATTCACAAAAATAAAATGGTTTTTAATAAATTGTCGGAAAACCGTTTAAATTAAAAAATATATACATATCTAATTTAATTAATTAATTACATATTTTTTTATCTTCAATTCGATATAATTTGTTTAATCTTATAAACTACCAAACAACAGTTATTTAAGTTTAATCGTTTTTATTTTTTCCTGAAAAGTTGTGGTTTTTGACTTACACGTTTATTCTGTGGGGCCATCGATGTGATGTTGCCTATTCTGTCATTCCTCACACAAACAATGGCCCTCATACAAAAATAATCTTTCATAACAGACGTAAAAACACTTCACTTGCAGCAATAATCACACATCTTCATACATACGTCTCACTCAAAACTCATACTTGAACTTGCAAGTTCCCACGTTAAAAACGTGAACCAGGACAGCGCCTGAACGTATTCAAAGAATACGTCTACCGGGACAGCGCCCGCCGGGACAGCGCCCGCCACGTGTACAAAGTACACGTCTTCCAGGACAGCGCCTGAACGCATTCAAAGAATACGTCTACCGAGACAGCGCCCGCCGGGACAGCGCCCGCCACGTGTACAAAGTACACGTCTTCCAGGACAGCGCCTGCCAGGCCGGAGCCTGATACGTGTTCAGAGAACACCACTTCCGGGACGACGCCCGCCACGCGTGCATGGTACGCGTCTGCCGGAACCAGGCACTCCAGCGCGCTACCCTCAGGAGCACGCCAGCTGAACCACCTCGGCAGCATGTCGCAATCAGCAAAGCCAGCATTCGCCTCACATTCACACGCGTGCATACACATCCACTGAGCTACTGTAATTTAAAGACACATTAAAAAGTTCACTCGAAAGTTACTTTCGAAAAATGCAGCACAGCTCTCAGGACACCACTCGCCCTTCCAGGGTACCATATATTGAGCTGCGGCTTGAGTTGTCTTGCCTCTAGCTCCGCTCAGTAGCTTCAGCTCGTAGCGGTCACTTGGCAGCGCTCTTATAACGCGATATGGACCCCTCATACCAGGATCGAGCTTTCCTGCAGACTGAGAGTACTTTATGACAAATACTTGATCGTCAACCTGGAATTGCCTTGGCGGGTGTCTTTGGCGATTTAACCGTACATCTTGACTCTGTCGGTTTTTGTCAAGTGATGCCTTAGCGGAGCTCCTGCTGAGTTCCCTCATGGCTTAACGATTAGGCCTGGAGTTCTCGATAGCAACGTCGCGGATTAGTGCACAAATCACAGGAGTGGTTGCGTTGGTACCGATTAAAAGATACAAAGCAAACGAATACTGTGTGGTCTTTTGTTTCGTTACATTCAAAACTAATTGGATTTTACATAAAGCATCAGACCAGGTAGATTTTTTGTTGTTACTCTCTACTCGAATTAAATTTAGAACTGTCCTCACATAACGCTCAGCCTGTCCGTTGGAGTGATGCATTTCGGGCGTTATGTAATGAATATCACAACCCATTTCAGATATCCAACTAGTAAAAGCTGACGCTTCAAACATACGACCTCGGTCGCAGACTAACAACTTGGGCGTTCCAAATAAAGATATCGCATTATTGAAAACACGTTTTAGTTCATTGGTATCTTGTCTGTACATAGGGTAGAGTAAGCAAAATTTTGTAAAAGAATCGACGAAAATAAGAACAAATTTATATCCGTTGGATTCTGGTAAGGGGCCTAGTACGTCAGCGTGGACTGTACTGAAAGGCTCATCAGATTTATCCCATGACGTAATGGGCTGACGTGGAGCTCTCGGGACACGTTTCTTGGATATGCAGATCAAACAGTGGGAGGTATACTTTTTCACAAATTGTTTTAGGCCGGGGAACCAAAAATGTTTTAAAATGAGGTCATAAGTTTTATCGGCCCCGATATGTTCGTGTTCATCGTGAAAAACACGTAGCAAACTGAGCCTGTGGCCCTTAGGGATATAGCATAACAAGCGCGATTCTTCGCCAGTGGGTGAGTAACGATAATAAAGGACATCATTCTGACAGACATACCTACGGGGATCTAAAAGACCATCTCTAAGTTTTTGTATAAGATCAATAGTCTCGGAGTCGGCTGATTGGGCCATTTGTGCCCAGTTTACTGGTCGTTCAATATTATTGATTTGCAACGTCACCGGATTCCGGCTCAAGTAATCTACATGACCCATCATCGCGCCCTTACGATATTCAACTTTCAAAATTGAAGTCTTGCAGATAGATCCACCAGCGTGCAACTCGTGGGAGAAGGTCTTTCTTACGCTCAGTGGCTTTCAAGGCATTGCAATCAGTGATGATCTTAAAATGCACACCAATTAAATAGTGGCGAAAATGTTGCAGCGCCTTGACGACAGCCAGCGTTTCTAACTCGTACGAGTGGTACTTGGGCTCCGCACCTTGAGTCACTTTGCTAAAAAAGCCTATTACCCGTTTACCACCGTCTTTGTGAACCTGCATGAGTATAGCACCGTACCTAGCACTACTGGCGTCGGTGTGCAGCTCAGTAGGAAGGCTCGGATCGAAAATCGCAAGTATGGGCTCGCTAGTTAACCGCTTTATGAGATCTTTACGGACTTGATCTTGATCTGGTCCCCATTCAAATTTTACGTCTTTCTTTGTGAGACGTGAGATACATGCGGTTTTCATCGCGTAGCCTTCGATATAACGTCGGAAATAGCCTACAAGGCCCAAAAATTGGCGCACTTGCTTGACGTTGGTGGGAGTAGGTGCATTGACTAATGCCTCGATCTTGTGCGGGCTCGGCCTGACCTGACCATGACTAATAATGCGATCCAAGTATTCTACTTTGGTGGTCAGAAACGAACACTTTCGCACATTTATAGAAAACCCGGCCTGAGTCAAAGTCTTCAACACATCACGTAACAAAGAGATGCCCTCATCAATAGTCATGCTTAGGAGGAGAACGTCATCTATATATACGAGGACACTACCTGCTTCTATGAATTTGCGCAAGGTATTATTGATGATCCTCTGATAAACAGTAGGAGAATTGCAAAGACCATATGGCATTTTCAAATATTCATAATGGGCTTCCGGGGTTACAAAGCCTGTTTTATGGATTGAGGCCTCATGAATGGGTATCTGGTGAAAGCCTGAGGCCATATCTAAGGATGTGAAGAATTTAGAGCCCCCAAGCCGATCAATGTGGTCGTCTATCAAGGGTAGGGGGTACCTATCTTTGACAGTGATGCGGTTGAGTGCACGGAAGTCGACACACATTCTATCTGAACCGTCCTTTTTCTTGACCAAAATAATCGGGCTTGCGTACTCAGAATTCGACTCTCTAATGATCCCTTTGTCTAACAAGTCCTGACAAATCTCGTGAACCTTTAGTTTCTCCTGATAGGACAAACGATACGGATGGTATGCTACAGGTACTTCGCTTGTCAAACTGATGTGCATCTTGCCAGTACTCACGGTAGTGGTGGCTGTCCCCATTATTAGAAACGAAGAGAATTCTCCTACGACCACCATCAGCTTGGCAAGTTCCGCACCTTCGAGAGGCGTGCTTATTTTATCAGACTCACAGGCCGTTACCGAATTTACTTTTGGTACATCATTGGGTGTGCGAGTCAAATATTGACCATGTTTTGTACGAATAAACGTAACGCCGTCGCGATTGAGTACATCCGTCCCTATGATGATGGGCGTATTCATGTATGACGCAGGCACTATAAAAAAATCTACTTCGAGTGAAATGTTACTGAACTCAACCGTTAGAGTAATGTATTCATGAGCAATGAATCCTCTATCGCCTATTCCCTTCAAAAAACGGTTAGTCTGCCTTCGTGAACCGGAAAAATGATTAACCCCCGCGGAAGATATTAACGACACATTAAGGGCACCGCTATCTATGAGAATGTCAACCGGTATACCCTGAATCACTGCTGTGCTTATATCGTTGCTATCTTTCGCGTTTGAAGATTCGCTACACAAGTTAACTTTTCGTTGATTGTTATTATTTTGTGCCTCCGATCGTGATTTAGCGAAACAGTCGCTTTCTTTATGTCCTACTTTCTTACAAAAAGAACAAACGGGTCTAGAGTTGTTATCGGTCTTCTCCGTAACGTTACGTTTCTTGGGGCATTTATCTTTGAAATGACCAGTTTGGCCGCAAATGAAACACTTATTTTCTGGTCTACACGAACCGTTAAAATTACGTTTTTTGGTTGTACTAGTACTAGAAGAGGTTAATTTATCAGTATGACGATTATCAAATCTGCGGGTAGGTTTAACATACGTGGCTAAGAACGAGACGAGATTCTCGGTTGTTAGGTCAGCATTAGTGGCTGCTGCGCGCACCTGGACATCGCTAATACCGTGGACCACTATTTGGACCATAAGTTCTTTGCTTAAACCTTTGATAATGCGTAAACGCAACAACGAACGGCGCGCATATTCTGCATACGACAAAAACTTATCAGACGAGGTATTTACAACCTCATGGAGGATCTGCGCGTAGTTGATTCTTTGAGGACACAAGGATTTAAATTTTTTCACGAAATTAGACCAAGAACGATCATTTGTGCTCCACTCATTTAACCAGGTTTTCGTGTCACCTCTCTAACAATGAGCTACCCGGGAAAAACATTCGCGATCGTCCCAATGGTTCGCATGCCCAGCCCTTTCCACCTCGTCGCACCACACCTCAAAGTTATTTACGGCTGGATCAAAATTTGACACGTAATAATGATGGGGCTTATTTTTTACTAGTAAACCTAAAGCATCGACGAGCGTTTGCGTTGTAGAACTATTGTTTTTATCTAACGGGGGTGTGTTACCACGGACGGACGACGGAACATGCGAGCCACTAGCCGTATTTTCCTCTATAGCGGATAATCGAGACATAATCGTACCTAACGCGTCTTTCATGGTACTATCGTGACGCGCGTAACCCGAACGCGACCTGTCGCGTGAATAAAGACCGTCACGAGTACGCGAGCGACCTCGGCGCGAACGAGCTCTGTCGCGACGCGAGCGCGAATTATCATGACGAGAACGCGAGCGCGACCGACTACGGCGCGAACGTGACCGAGTTCTAACATGACGTGACCGCGAACGCGTCTCGCTACGACCCGACCGCACACGTGATCTATTACGATTCGACCGCGAACGGCGCCTACTGTGCCGCTGGGATTCACTATGACGATCACGTTCGACGCCAGAACGAGGCGGCGGCGTCTCAACTAACCTTTTACGAGATGCACGTGGCATTTCACCGAAATTAACGGCTGTTTACTTTTGCAAGGCTAATTTGTGAGCGAAATCCAATCCCACTTCTGATTTTAGCATCCAGAAGTATTATAATTTAAAAAAAAAGACGAATTAGAATAAACTGAAACTAATTTATTACAAATCGTTACAAAAATTCAGTTAAATAAATATGAGTTCAATATCGCAAACAACCGTTAATTTTCAAACACTGAATCACACAAAAAAAAAGGGTACACAAAATATTGGAACGGACTTACAGTATCGACACCAACCACCTTTCCAACCGACGACTGACCGGCAAGAGAGCCCGCGTGTGACTGAGCGCTTGCTTTTATAGGAAATTAGTGGTGGGATCGATACTACCCACAAAGTATTTGGCTTTTACGGCTAATAATATATATTATACATAACTGATGGAAATACACCTACCAGTATCTGAAACATTCCCGACATACCTCGACGTTATCGGCATTTAAACGACGTGTAATCACTGTTTCAGTACAGTCTATAATGCACTCATTATTATTCATACAATTATTGGAACGAATGTCCAAAATTATGTTCTCGTAACGAATGCTTTTATTGCACGATTTACTTGAATCAACAATCCGTCATTATCTGCAATAAAAATTACATTAATATGAATTTATTTGTCATCATAATATCAATTTAATTTCAATTAGGTTTTTTAAAAATGCTTACAAAAGATGCTATCATAAGCAGCAATCAAATATTATCAAATACTTAACATATCATTTACTTTGTAGGACAGTGACCAACCATAAGAGTCATAACATAAAACTTTTATTGTGTCTCGTTTAATATCCGTCAAAGCTTTAAAACGTTGTTTCAAGGCAAAATCATTTCGTTTGAAGAACGTCAAATTAACCGCGGTCGCGGAGCTTTGGTATAGTGTGTTTAGACACTCAAATCGGTTATCTGAACTGGCCTGTTTGTCAAGTGGTTAGTAATTAAACGAAGGCCGTTATTTCGATTCGCACACAAGACAAATCTTTGTGTGATAGACATGATTGTTCGTTCTGTAACTGGCTGCAATTTATCGACAATACGTAAGTGCAAGGAAATATAAGTATGTTTATCAGTTACTTGGTTGATATAGTATCTACGAGTACAAGTTGTCTAAGTTAACTAAGCACACAGCTATGTCTTTGACAGCTCTTCTCTTGACAAAGGTAGGCTCGAGTGGACACACAAATATCTTTAAATTATTCTTTATAATGTCTGGAGGTTAATGTTTTATACTTGAAAGCTCGATAATCCTTTTTTAAGTTTAATTTCGACTGTTACGCATTAGTTTGAATTATTGGACTAAATATTTAAATTTAGTTCTACGGAGAGCCTCCTTTAAAAAAAAACAAAAATGTCTTTTTAGTATTAGGGTAGCTATATTTTTAATGTATAAAGGCGACTTTGTTGTGTTCATAAGAGAACATAAGTGATGTTTAGAAAACAAATATATTATGTCACGACATCTTCTTTCAGGCCACATCGCTCTCATATTACTGCATTCGGAATTCTATCAGTCAGTCTCACCCCACACATACTACGCAGTGATCGCATCTCAACTGCGTTAATTCTGCTTTCATGCTTTTTCTGCCATACCCAACACTCACTTCCATACATCAAGGTGGGCACCAGCACTCCATTATGAACCACCAGTCGCACCTTTTTAGGCACGGTTTGGCCGTTCATAAAGGCATGCAGCGCTCCATTCACACCGTTCCCCGCAGTCACTCTCCTTTCAATATCACCTTCACATCTTCCATCTCTTGTAAACATGCTTCCCAAATAAACAAATCTTTCAACTTGTTCCACATTTTCATCTTCAATCGTAATATTACACTCAATGAAACTTTCATCCTTCTCAAACACCATCAATTTCATCTTTCTTGCATTCACTTTCATACCTTTCGCTTTAAAACTCTCGTTCATGCAGTCCATCATTTGTTGCAACTCATTCGCCATTGATGCAAGAATGACTTGATCATCGGCGTATAAGAGGCACTTAACACGCAATCCTACCATATCGATCCCGCAATCAATTTCCCTCATATCTTTCATGCAGCTATCCATGAATAAGTTGAACAACCAGGGCGAGGCTGGACACCCCTGTCTGACACCTTTAGAGATGTCAAACCAGTCCGTATAAACTCGGACTCAGGCCCTCAAATCCCTATAATGAGATTTTAGAGCCCTTATTATAAAGTTGTCTACCCCATACAAAGATAGCACCTTCCATAGTTCCTTTCAATTTACCCTATCATAAGCCTTTTCCAAGTCTATGAACGCGCAATATACCTTCTGGTTTTTTGCCAGACATTTTTCGGTAACGCAGCGCAAGGAAAAGACTTGATCCGTACATCCCATTCCCTTCCGAAATCCCGCTTGCACATCCCATATCTTGTCATTAGTCACGTTTACTACTCTATCAATCAATATTCTGGCATACATTTTTCCAACAACACTAAGAAGGCTGATCCCGCGATAATTTTGACATTCCTGCTGCGAGCCTTTGCCTTTATAAATTGGAACAAGCACCGCCTTGGTCCAGTCATCTGGAACTTGGCCCCGTTTCAAGGACAGATTAAAAAGGCAATGTAGCAGGTTTACTGTAAGTCCCTCGCCAGCCTTCAACATTTCAGACGTCACTCTATCGCACCCAGCAGACTTGCCTGACCTCATACTTTTTAGAGCTTTCATAATTTCATCCTTTCTAATTTCGTCACTCGGTCCCACACTTGCATCTTCTATTATCTCTTCTCGCTCTATTTCACTCATGTCTTTCTCAAATAAACTCTCAAAATATTTTTTCCAGCAATCCAGTATCATTCTTTCTTCATTCATGACCTCAGCTTTTTCATTCCTAATCACTTTCATCAATGTATTCATATTTTTCCCTCGCGCTTCTTTGACGAGTTTCCAAAACAGTTTTATATTGTCTTGGCAACTTGCACCGAATTGCTTCTCATATTTCTCCTTATCCTCATTCTTCTTCCTCTCTATACATTCTTTAACTTTAGCTTTCACACACTTATACTTGTCCTTCATTTCTTTAACACGATCTTCATTCATACCACCACTAGCTCTATTCGTTGCCTCTATTGCTAGGATATCCAGCCATGCTTTTTTCATTTCCTTAACCATACTTCGAGTTTCATCGTCCCACCAGTCAGCTTTTTAATAATAATAATAATAATTGTTTATTTGCAGAAAATGTGGTAATTACAATACAGGTTGTTAATAAATTTAAAAGCACAAGACACATTTTGCCATATTTAGATAGCATGCAAATATTAAGATGTTACTAATGTTAAATGAGAATTATGCTAACGTATTTACGTAAAAAAACATTGTATTTAAGGATGATTGACTATAAGATAAAGAATAATATACTATAAGAAGACAATTGTAAAAAAAAAACAAAAAAATATTTTAGTTACTTAATATAAACATTAATTACACCAATGCATTTCTGAAGTGATATGACTGCGAGGAATACTTTTTTAGAAAATCGTTTACAGAATAAAAACATTCTGCTACTAGCCATTTCTTCATTGTGGTACAAAATTTATGATATGGAAGAGTTGTAATATGCTCCGGTAACGCGTTATATATAAGTGGCGCCATATAAACACAACTAACCCTGAAAATCTCTAGGCGAGGTACTGGCAATTTAAAATACGAGTGATTGATTTTTCGTCGGTTAGTATTGTCCTTGATTTCAAATAGCTCTTTATTGCACTTCACAAATTTTGCCACCTCATAAATAAATATACTAGGGACGGTTAATAAGTCTTGAGATGCAAAAATGGGCTTGCAAGAATCCGTCCATTTTAGGCCAAATATTGCACGAAGACACTTCTTCTGTGCTATAAACACACGCATGATTTCAGATGAATTGCCCCAAACCACGATGCCGTAACGTATTATGGAGCAAACATATGCATGGTAAACCATCAAGGCAGTCTCTCTTGAAGCAACATCCCTAACCTTTTTCAATGCAAAAATAAACCTATTGATTTTCTTGCAAAGATTTTCTATGTGACACTTCCATGTCAAATGTTCGTCGACTGTAACACCCAGAAATTTTGTGCTGTGTATTTGCTCAATTTTTTTGCCATCGTGATTTATTGAAAATTGAAGTTGTTGTGTTTTTACTGTCCTAAAATGAATAAGTTTAGTTTTTTCTATATTTATTTTTAAAGAGTTTGTATCAAGCCATTTAATTATATTCTGAAGTGTCTCATTTATTTCATGTTCATATGACTTTAAGTTATTGCTACCTATTATTACTGAGGTATCGTCAGCAAACAACACACATTGGTGATGTTTTATTGCTTTGGGCAGATCATTTATGTAGATGAGGAATAGCAATGGCCCCAAGATACTCCCCTGCGGTACACCGTAATAATTGAATCTAGGTTCTGAATCAAAACATTGTAAAAAGTTTGTGCTACTGTTGAATTGAGTTATTCTTGTTATTTGACTTCGGTTGCTTAAATATGAAATTAACCATTGTATGGCTATACGTCTTATACCAGTTTTATCCAGTTTTTTAATGAGTATATCGTGATTCACAAAATCGAATGCTTTGCTCAAATCTAACAATAGAACACTAGAGGGTATTTTTTTATTTATATTATTTATAACTGAGCTTATCAAAGAAAATATCGCATGCTGAGTAGATTTACCTCTCCGAAATCCAAATTGTTCTTTGGTTAAAACCTCATATTTATTATAAAAATTGATTAGCCTTTTATACAACACCTTTTCAAAAATTTTAGAAAAAATAGATGTTAAAGCGATTGGTCTATAGTTATTTTTGTCAGTTTTCGAACCTTTTTTGTGTAAGGGTTTTATTATTGACAGCTTTAACTTTTCTGGAAAACATCCTTGTTCAAGAGACAAATTTATTATATATGCTAATGGCTTTGATATATATGGAGATATGAGTTTAATTAGGTCTGTACTGAAATTGTCGGGACCTGATGATTTTGTGTTTTTCAGTGACATTATTATATTGCAGATTTTTACTGCATGCGTGGGCTCTAAAAATATGCTATTTGTATTGATATTATTAAAATTACTATCTTGGAAATAGGTGCTATTATCATTTTTAATCATATTCTCTTCTACAATTTCAATAAAATAATTATTAAATATATTAGCGATTTGACGTCCTGAATTTACTAAAGCATTGTTGTTAACTATCTTATCTATATATATCTGGTATGATTGATTACCGATATTGCGTTTAACAACATTCCAAGTGGCCCTACACTTATTACTAGAGTAGGCAATATATTTTTGGTGACTGGTCGATTGTTGGTGATTATTACACTTGAATATGTTTTAAATTTATTTTTACACTCTATCGTTCTATTTCTGTAGTATTCTAATCTCAGTTTTATTTTATATTTGCTGCAAATTTTTAGTCCTTTAGTTAACCATTTTACTTTAGTACTTTTATGAATTTGTTTTACTTTTATGATGGGGAAGCATAGTTTATAAAATAATACCAACATATCATGAAATCTATCAAATGCAATATTGACTTCAGAGTCTTCATTTATTTCTGAAAAACACAACTTGCTTATACATTCGAGGAATTTATTCCTATTTTCTTTACTGAGATCATTTTTGTTTAAAAAGTAATGACTTGTGGCTTTATTACTTTGACACTTGAATTCTAAAACCTGAGCAGTATTGTGGTCTGATAGGCAAAGGTTATGTGTTTTTCCAGACGCTGTTGAAATATTGCTAATAATGTTGTCAATACATTTATTTGCTCGTGTCGGCTTATTTATATGACATTGCATACCATAATTCGAGATGAGTTCATTAAATGTAATACTGTTTCTATCACTATGTAAGAAATTTATATTAAAATCGCCGGCAATGACAACTTTACATTTTTTGTGTTGTATTTTTGTTAACAATTTTTCAAAATTTTCAAAGAATACGTTAATGTTTGAGTTTGGAGTTCTGTATATGCATATTACAATAATGTTACTGTTTTTAATTTCTATACCACATATTTCGAAATGTTTCTCAATACTCATATCATTGATGTCAGCTAATTCTGTGCATTGATACCTATTCTTACAAAGTATGCAAGTACCACCTCGACGTTGTTTTCGACAGTAAAATGCAACAAGTTGGTATCCATTTCATAACAAATAATTTTCCTCACCTTCAGTTATAAAGTGTTCACTTAAACAAACAACTTCAATGTTTAAACCTGATTCGTGCAGATCATGTATAGACAGATCAAGATCTTGAATTTTATTTAGAGCACCTGCAATGTTTTGAAGTAGAATAGAAAAAGTAGTGTTATTAGTGTTTACGAAAAAACTGGATTTTGTTATTATCCGACTCTTTGTCCATAGGGATTTGGCGTGTGTCTGGTTTGTCTATAACCTGAAAGTAGAAAGGAATGTCAGGTTTTTTAAAGTTTTACGGTTATATGACAGATATTTAAGGGTATATTGAGTTAAATTTATTTCACTAATTATCTTTTCTACTATCTCATTACGATTACGGCCTTCCACATATGAGCAATTTTCGAAGTTCTGAGTTAGCAGTTTTATATTATAATTTAATTTTTCTCATTCAGAAATGCATTGTGGAGCACATTAACTGTGTACACATTACAATTTTTTAACAGTTTCAGGGCAACCGATAGTTCACTTTGAAATTTTAACGGATTGGTGTCATTACCCCCACTCATAATAATGACACTGTCTCTATTATTTAATTCTTGTGACAAAACATTACAGCTAGATAAAACATCTTCAGTTCTAGCATAGGGTTTCCTGATTGATAAGATCTTGTATTTATTCAGAATCAGTTTATTTTGATAACATAGTAGATTCTGTACTATGCCTTTTCCCTGGTTATCGGATAGCACGATAATTTGACCGTGTCTGAGGGTAGAGGACGTTAACTGTGAGCTTGTTATCTCGTTTACCCGGGGCTTTCCCTGTGCTATAATGTCCCTATTTTTTACTCCTTTCGAAGATGAAATCGAAACTTCAGTCTTTGCAGCATCATTGTGTAAAAGTTCCATATTATTATCCAATTGCTGTACAGAAGGACGTTGTGGAGTTACAAAATCTGTATTTAAATCCAATTTTCGGCATGAAATGTTGTTTCGATTCATAAATATCCTGCTGCATTTTGTGTTACTGGATGTGACATTCTTTCTTACACTCAGACTAGTAACATACATATTTTTGTACTGTAGCGCTTTTTGTTTTTCATCTTCTAACTTTTGTTGAAGTGAATGGTTTTCTAGCGTCAATGTATCTACTTCTGAATGTGCACTCATTAACTGTTCTTTAAGTTTGTTTATAGTGTCTGTTAAGACATTAATTTCTTCATTCCTAAAATGCGAGGATAGATCTAACATGCTTTTAGCACTTCGTGGCGATGCTAGACTGTCCATAGACTCAATCGATTCTTGTGAAACTGAACGCAGTACACGTTTATTTTTCAGTGTAATATTAGCGTTAAATGCCATATTTTAACAATTTTAATGTTAGAAATATTCGAAGAATAATTTAAAGAATCTCAAAAAGTGCACTTTATAGTAGGTTGGACCCGAACTCGAAGTTGAAGCGTTCGCTTACAGCAGTCATGAAAGCTTCGCACCGGACCACGGAGACAGTTATGTGACTAACCAAAATACTTGAGTATATTATACGTGTAATATTTCTGTTAAACTGTTAAAAAGTGAGTTCATTCACCCACATTTGTGATTTTGATTTTGAATAAAAATAACGAACACTTTTTTTCACTGTTTTCGGTTCAATACAGTTTTGGAGTTTTAAGTTGTTTTATGGCATAAACTATTGTCACTAGATATGATGTTATAGAGTTGTATATTATGTTTTTAATAATTTCTTGCACTAATGAACAGAATATTGTTTGAAAACACTGTATAACTGATCGTAATTGTTTTGTACTTTTTTTGTAATACCGAACTGTTGTAACGTTTCACAAACGATAAATGTTGGAAATTGTAGTAACTGAAGTTATTTAAACACTTTTACTGACTTATTTAATCACTTAATGAATATTTAATAATTTTTATATACGGAGCTGATATTGACATGGCGGCTAGCGCCATCTGAATTCAATTTTCTTACTTCTTCTTTTACTCACGCCGCATACGTCTTCAGCACATCCCACTACGTTGCTTTTAAATACCGACCATACATCGCTCACACTTTCCTCATTTACATCACTCCAGATTGTATCCAGCCGTTCACTCAATTGCTTTTTTTACATCTCTTTCACACGCTGCTCTTTCAATCTTTCCACTTTTATACATACTAACTCAGTGGTACACGCTTTAATTCTGTGCCGCCATCGTTTGAACAGACCACTAATTCTACTAATGACTAAATAGTGATCAGTGGCAACACTTTCATCAACTATCACAAAGTCTATCATGCTTCTTAACTCAACATTTCCTACCTTCTTTTGCTACTTGTACATATGTATCCTTTCGTGCTGAAACCACGTATTCGTCACTGACAGACCCATCTCCACACAGACATCTAACAAGTATACGCCGTTCTCATTCACACTCTTATCTCCAAACGCCCCAAGTACATTTTCATACCCATCGCGCTTCACTCCAACCCTTGCATTAAAATCTCCAAGCATGACAATACGTTCATTTGACTTACGTAATAACACGACTTCTCTCATTTGTTCCCAAAATTCTGCTATTACCGCCTTTCTATAGGAGGAGTCCGGAGCATATACACCTACCAGAAATAAAGGTGTCAGGCCTACTTTCATCCGGACCCAGATAAGTCGCGGACTTACGCACTCATACTCACGCATGCATTCTGCCATTCGCTCTGAAAGAATTATACCGACGCCTTTACTGCCATGTTCTTCATCGGTAACCCCCGACCATATCTCTGTGAACGGGCCGCGCGTCAGCATGTCTTTCCCCTTACGCTTTGTCTCATTCACGCAGAACACACCTAGTTTTCTTTCATTCATTACTTCGTAAACATCATCCAGCTTCTCATTCATTCCTCCTCTAACATTTAAAGTTGCAAATCGGCATTCCGCTGCCCACTTTCCGCCCCGACGCGAACAATTCCGCTTAAGATTTGGATGGTTTTGGCGTGACGTATGGCGAATGTCGTCACCGCCTACAGCTGTAAGGTTGCTCCCCCCAGAATACGAGGCGCAGCCTCGTCCTGCAAATATAGGACGAGGAGGGGATTCTCCGGCTCCGACGGCACCCCCCTGGGGTACACTTACCTCAGTCAGTACCTAACGGCGGGGCAGACTGCCGGGTTTGTTTCAAGTTTTCCTTCTTTATGGTTAAAGACGTCAATATTTATTATATTTGATGATAATACGTCCGTCGGAATATCTTAGTCGCCTTTTACGACACATCGGTAGGAGAGAGGGAGGGCTATTCTACTCCGCCGGACACCACACGGCAAGAGAAAGGAATGCTGAAATGGTTTGGACACGTGGAGAGAATGAGTGAAGAAAGATTGACGAATCAAATATGTATGGCAGAGGTGTATGGGCAAGCTGGTTACGGCAGACCTCGTAAGACGTTCGTCAACCAAATTGGAAACGTCTTGAAAAACGGAAAATTCCAGAGCACCCGTAACCGGCGAGCATGCATGAAAAGAGTAATGAATGTAGAGGAAGCGCGAGAGGTTTGCAAGGATAGAAGCAAGTGGCGTTCTGTTGTCTCTGCCTACCCCGACGGGAAGAAGGCGTGAGCATGTGTATGTATGTATGTATATATTACGTCGTTTTACTAAAGAGCTTTAGTGATAGTTTTCCTTTATTTTACGGTTTACTTTCATCCATACAAGATTTGTTATATATATTTTTTTAAAGTTTTATTTAAAATTTGATGAACATCTTAAAACTAATTACAAATTAAAACTCGCCAAACACAAGTGTTTAATGGCAAGATGCGCTCTAATACATGTTACTAAACCTACGTTACAATAACTAATAATTAGGGTTATAATTTATGTTTAAGCTAAGTATATATGTAAATAACAAATTACTTAAATTTAACTAAAATTATAAAATATGTAAAACATTTAACAAAAACTTTATACACTTATAAATCCACTTTAAAAACGTATAACTGCAAAAGAACGTCTTTAAATTTTGTCTTTAAGTTACTAAAACTAATTTGAGGGACTTCTCTTAATAAAAGTATATTATTAAAAATAGAGGGTACAATAATAATGTACTTGTCTGTTCGTTGGCCATAATAATGTGTTACTGTTGGCTTCTTAAGTTTATGTTCCCTAGCTGTCTAGTATGGATGGCGATACTTGTGTACTATGAGAGTTGTGCCATCTTATATCACCTAATATAGAGGATTTTGTGTATTATGCTTTATTGTATACGCACTTAATAGCGGCCTTTTCTAAAACTCTTCTAATAGATTAATCCTATTCCAGAATTGTCTTAAAAATATGTAATGTAAGTATTTACTCCCGCTCCTAATAGCATTAATTTTTTTTATTTATTTATTTATAACTTCCTCCAAAATTCATTGCACAAGGCGGCCTTAATGCCTAAACTCCTTAATGCTTTTTCATATTATAATACGCAAACATATCATCAACATCTTCAATCTTTAACAATATTTTATTCGTTTCTATAAAATGGTTTATACCCAAATTAACCATTTAGGTACGAAGCCATATAGCTGTACTTTTGCAAAAGTAAGTTGCGAAGAAAGATGTTGTTTGTGAACCTATGAGAGTAGAACACTAGTCACTTTACATATAAAAACGTAGGTAACGACAATTTGATGCGAGCCAGTAACCGATGGAACTGCACTTTTTTAATAGAAAATGTTATTCGCCCCGTGGAAGTATACTTGCCAAATTGGAAATACATTTGGAATCAGATTCAGAAAGTTTATTTTTAATACAGATATAGGTAGAAACAGCGATAGCGAAGTGGAGAGACCACCAGTCTATTAATGAGATATAATAAGTCTCGGTTAAAAACACACGGCACGCCCAACTGAATTTTGGAAATTATGTGCGTAATCAAAGATCAACAGGTTTTTGAACGGTGATGGGCCACGTTGTGAGGAGACCTGCGTGTTACATTTTTTGTTTGCATTCACTATTATATTTTTGAAAGTCTTTAAGTCTGCAAACCCACACATGGCCAGTGTGGTAAGTTGTGGCTTAGCCCGAAAACCGACAGTGAGAAGAAGCGTGTGCGTAG